>QGOB01001708.1:0-57747 GCA_003313055.1 Termitomyces sp. MG145
AAAAAAAAAAAAAAAAAAAAAAAAAAAGATTGAAACTCCGTACACAGGGAACGCGACCAAGTATGGTTTTGTAAACTTTAAAGAGTCCATACTCACGGAAGTACTTCCCACCTACGTATGCCGTCAAAATCTTAGTCTCCCTGGCTGTTCGCACGGCGGACCCACGCCGGGGATACCAGCCATGAGTATAGAAATGTTTGACATAGAAATGCAGAGATTCCCAGTGCACATGAACAGCCCGCGTTCCGTACTACTCATACAGCTTACTTATCAGCAGCTGGCAACGCACATTGCGAAATGGATATAAAATTACGTGCTCTCGAAATATCGTCTGTGAGACAAGGAATGACGTGACGTTCGGGAAGGGTGATATCGTTACCATTGAAGAATGTGTATGATAATTCAAGGGAACCATGTATATGATCTACCTGACTCCACCATCCAGGTCCTTGGACTTCTCAATGATATCCCACCTCTGTGTTACGTTTTTCTGATTCGAGATATTCCCTCGTCAACTCTTTCGAGGGACATTTGTAGAGATCCAAGGGTAAATGTATTATGACCGTGGCCTGAGGTGATTCAAAAAAGAAGGAACTGTTGAGATGGCAATAAGCGTACCTTCCGCTGCTTCTGGTTCGCTTGCCCATCTGTTCAAAGCCACTCTGAGGGGAGTCAGGAGAGATGATTCTACACTATTCAGAGCATCTTGGTTGCGCATATGTGTCTGTTAGAGGCATTCGTGATTGAATTGCTTACGAGTCAAGCATTGGTTCACTTACGAGGTTACCCGTATCCCTGAGTAAGATGATATAGTATGTCCCTAAGCATTCTACAAGCCTAGCAGACTCGGAAGTCTCCTGGAAGCTTTCAAAGGTAAGATGCTTATCTGATAGCAAATCCGGTGGGTTCGCCCTGAACAAGATTGGCCCGAAGACGTCGAAAAATCGGGGAGAGGCGAAAAGATGCGGGGGGTTAGTAAGGCCCTCAAGCACAGCTTCTCTGACGAGTCCCACAGCCGCAACACGCATTTGAGGGGAATTCTCGTCGATAGTAAGCTCCCGCAGCAGCTGTAATCGAACAAGAGGCGGACAGGAAGCGAGCAAGACAGAAAGGATACGGAAGGCTTGGTACCTGACAAGT
The DNA here is from genome assembly GCA_003313055.1 of Termitomyces sp. MG145. Classification (NCBI taxonomy): domain Eukaryota; kingdom Fungi; phylum Basidiomycota; class Agaricomycetes; order Agaricales; family Lyophyllaceae; genus Termitomyces; species Termitomyces sp. MG145. Next base: position 1,141 of record QGOB01001708.1, read on the forward strand.
GGATCGGGGTGTGAACTTGACAATTGAGGTATCACAGCGAAGAGAGGATAAATTACTTCCTCGGAAAGATGTGGTCGCGGCGACACTTTCAAGGGAGCTAGACCATATAGAAGAATGGTCAAGGCTTCGTCCAAACCACAATTGGCCTGAATAGAGCTAACAATTACATGAACGAGTTTTCCTAGATGTGCAGATAGCGTTATATTTGGTGCAGTGTGAGCATAGATTACCATTCTGGAGGACAATGGTCGAGTGATGATCGAATCCGTCGTAATCTCAAGACTCAAGTATGCGCTCTGGTCAACAATGAGCTGGCGGTTTGACGATTTTGAATGCACTCACAATGGCTTCAGAGACAGCCTCTTCTCCGGCTTCCCAGTCAGGAGGCACAGAAGATCGGGATGCTAACCGAGGATATAGTGATTCAAGGGTTCGTTGAGCCAGTGATGCCTTGATGAAACGTTCATACGAAAGTAGAGTACAATCCAGTAACGATTCTAAGAGTGTCTAAACAAAACCTTTTAAGCCAACTGCTTATGACTCTTTGATTCAAAACTTACATCACATTTTCGACTTTCATCTGGCTGATTGTCGAACGACTTTGCCCAACTTCCGGTCCGGAGGACGAGACGAGAAACTGAACTGATTAAGGATCTACCCTCTTCAATGGATGCAGGAGAACTTGAAAGTCGTATAACCTCCTCCAAGTCGAAGAGCAAGGGTTTAATGGTTTCCGAGGTAGTCTTGCGACGCAATTTGAGGCGAGGTATGCCTAATCAACCATGGAATATGGTGATACATATAGCCAAACTGATAGACGCACATTGCGAATATAAGTCTATCAATATACCCAACTGACTGGGAAATGAGAGAAGTGTGGCGTCAGGGTCGTTGTCATCCTCCTCGAAGGTTCGACGGGCAGCTACGAGTCTTTCTATAGCTTCTTGAATTGCGATCATAGTCTCCCTCGCTGATCCACACTCTCCAATTAACGAAAGGATCTCTCGTGCAGCAGGATCCTTGCAAGGTAAGAGTATGGATAAAGTGTCCAGAGGGTCCTAACATCTCCATCGTATTCAATTGGGAAGTGATCATATACGGTACACACAATCAAAGATGCAGCATCTAATTTGACGATCTCATGAGCTATACGTGATAACGGTATTCGGGGTGAGCTCTCGCGTGCTGTTGTCAAAAGAGCGAGAATCGAGTGACCGAGTTCCTAGATATCCATCCTTGAGATCGTACGACAGCGATACAAACAAAGATGTGTTACTTCTTCATTTGATATATGATCAAGTTCAAGGGCTTCTGCCAACTGGCTTTGAGCGCTAGATAACATGCCTTGAAGTGATGATTATGAGGAGACTTTCTATTTCGATCAACCACTGAGCTTTTCAAGGGCAAGGGCAATCAATTCGTCGGATCACTATTGGTTGCCGGACAAGTCTGCAGTGGCAGCAACGTTCGTCTCCCGGGTGTCGCTGTTATCTATTCGAAGATCATTGAGAAACAACAAACCCTTTATGCATAAATACGCAGAAATTGTAATTTGAAGTTGATATGATAAGATACACGATGAGCACGCAGCATAACTACGATACATGTAAGCTCTACTACTGCTAGATCAGAATCATCATGCAAACAACCGAGCTCTACTGCTAGTTACAACACATATTCCATGGACACCATGTCACAATCCCGACATGTACTAGTCCGAGCACTAATAAAGGCCACAAGCCCTCCAGCACAGTATCCAACACCCCCATGAACAGCAATATCAACACCACGAGAGGGCGTGAACTATTACTGACGGGACACATCGTCACAATCGAGGATACCTAGCCACAACACAGCACATCAACAGACGATAGGTACCATAATGGAGACGACACTACTCACCTTCGCGACAAGAACACACGACTTGAATGCTCTCTTCCACATCGCACTGGACACTGCATTCAGCGGCACCACCGAGCTTCTCGCAAATGCTCGGATAGTCTGAGGCATAAACAGTGGAGGAGGGGGAGAGGGTGGGCCTAGCAGGCGAGTCTTTTCCTCGATACTAAAAGGCGACCTGTCAGTAGGGGTCGCCTGTCCATCTTCCTCTGTCCCTTCTTCCTCATCTGCCATCTCCACGCTTGCACTACGCTCTCGATGTGGCCCCCTTTCGGCCGAAATTTCGACTTGGCCCCCTGTGAACAACGGTGGTGGCGACTGCCCAAAGGATCCGAGTCTCCGGATGGCTACAGAGGATGTCCCGCTTGCATGGAGAAAGTCATCCTTGAGCGGGTCAAGCTGCAGGAACAATTAAGCTACTTGTGACAATGAAATACTGTAGGTAAGAGGATATACCTTGCCATCCTTGATAGCATTCGTTACCCTTTCACAAGACGGCCGGCTGGACGGAATAACGTTCAACAAGCTTTCCAACAAGACCAAGAACGACCTTGGCAAACGCCTCGCTTCAAACGTCGTGACCAACGTTGTTGTTGATTTGAATCTATACACAAGTCAAGCTCAATCGCAATGACAGAGAATGACAGGGGTACACCGTACCCAGGATAACTAAGCACCTCCTTCTCCAACCTCGCCAGCTTCTCGCCTTCACGGTCCATACTAATAGGTTCACCATTGGCATCACTCTCGGCGGCATAGCGATAAGGCAGACGGAAGAAAAGGAGCTTGTGAAGGATCATGCCGAGTGACCACATATCTGCTTTGGAGTCGATTTGATGTAGGAAGCCCGTTAGAGGAGAAGGGAGTGATTCTGGGGAGGTATATTCGAGACTGCGGAGTGTATACATGTCAGCATGATGCCAGAAGGGGAGAGAGGTGTGGAAGGGTACTAACGTTCCGGTGTTGCCACTGCGGTTACGAGAGCTTTTGAGCATGTCGCGTGAGGTACCGAAGTCGGAAAGCATAGCGCGGGGTCTGACAAAGGAACAAGTTAAAAAAAGTACAAAAACCAAGAAGGATAGGCTCTACATTAGCTTCCCTTCGTCCCATGTAAGAAGGACATTTCCTGGTTTCAAGTCCAGATGCAGGATACTTTTATTATGCTTGAAGTTGATTAGCATTTCACAAGTGCACAATATCCGCATGAATACATACAAGGAAATCAAGCCCAGTCGCTACATCGTGGAACAGACTCTTCACCTCCTCCGCACTCAGCAAATGCACCGCCTTCCACGACGCATGTCTTCTCGCACCTGCCATCTCCCGTTGTATGCGCTCTCGTTCATCAGGAGTCGCGCGCTGGAATTGCCTGAAAGCGCGTATTCGTGCTGAACGGGAATGCCACTCGCCTGTAGCTGGTCCCTCTCGCTTGGGAGAGGGTATTAGAGGCGCGCTAGGTTTATCAGGGCCAAAGGTAGATGATGAGCTTGAATCGGGAAAGGTGAATTGGGCAAGTGGGTCGATGTGGACGTGCTGGGGGGCCTTTCCGAGGCGTACGTCAATGAAGTCATCAAGGCTGGGTAAATGTCAAATATCATATTCATAAGATCAATGCGTGAGATTACAAACCTTCCGCCTTCCGCCCATTGCATTAGTACACTAGAGGGAAATCAGTCGAAGGTATAGTGCGCGCATCAAGAACCTCAACTGAAGGGTGGGTACTTTGGGTCCGAAGGCTGAGAATTGACATGACTCTAGCCATGCATGGCTGGGTCATTCGAATGAATAACGGATGATCCACCACAAAGGCTGTATGCTTACTGATATGTAATGATATTCGGGTGATGTAATCGTTCCAGAAGTCGAACCTGAGTCATGCAATTTTAGGAAAGGACACAAGAAACTGAGAGGGAGATGTACTTCACGAAGAATTGTCAACAGATAGGAATGAGATTCTCCGACTGCTATTTTCTTCACAGCGAAGTGGCCTGATCTCACAAGTTAGTCCCGCGTTGTCAAAGTACTGACAGGGGTAACACACCAAGAGGATTACCATCTAGCATGTGCTATGCACGGAAATCAGTGGTAGTGTGATCTCTTTAGCTGTATCTTACATACCTGACAGAGAAACACAGATCCATTGGCCCCCATCCCTAGCTTCATTTCTTCTTGGAAGAATGCCTTGAAGTACCCTTCTGCCATCTTCTCCACAGGAAACGCACTGGTGCTCGGCTCCTGCATCATCGATGGCGGTGTCGACGGACGCGATAAAGCCTCATTTGAGACGGCTAACAATTGGAAGTAGTCTGACGCGCGCGAGTGGTAGGCAGAATCGAGCGCGTCATCGTCATCGTCATCGTCATCGTCCGGCTCAAAGTCGGAAGGCAACGTCTGCTTGCAGTATGGACATGATGCAGAAAGTCTCCCGTGATATCGATTGGACTTCCGAATTGCAAGTGCATGTGAGTGAGGGTTGTAAAGAACAACCTGGTTAGAGACGTGGAGTACAGGCTGCCACTGCTCATGCTCTGCTGGGACTAGAGCAACGACAGCTCGGTTGGGGGAAGAAGGAGGACTTCGTTGGGACATTTCATATGACACAAGCTCGTGGAATCGTGGTTGTCAAGAAAGAACTTTACCGGAATGCCTGTCAAGCTCTGTCTTGGCTCGAGGATGTCAGGCATGTTATAAGCACAGCCACGACATCCCGGCCCGCACTCTCTTTGCGGTTACTTTTTCATGGCCCGTATTACTGATGTTTCTCGCCAGTGAGTACTTGAAGAAGCTCAAGCATGTCACATTCGTTGGCCGAGTTTGTCGTAGGACAAGTTCGAATCAAACATCAAGACGATTACGTTGGACCTCGTCCTCTCTTTGATTCCGAAGATCATGGTAACGCTTTATATGGTCTTCAATTACTCTGAAATGTCAGCTATTGGAAGTGTTCGAATTATTCTGGTCTCCATGTCGCTCGAGTGATTTCGACAAGATTCCAACTGCTGCGGTCACCGAGCTTATCGGGTTCAACGTCACATCCTATAATCTTCTTTCGCTGAGAACGAACTTCTCATCTCTTCGACGCCGTAATAGCCTGTGTGGCATGCCATCGCCTCGGGGCATGTAGTTGTACCCATAAAGGGTATCCTGGAAATCGCGCATGCTAATCTCATTCAAACCGTAATGTCTTCCAACCCAAAATGCCTCTACCCAATCAAAGATGTATGTTACTGTCTCAAATTATGACTTGTCAACGTAAATCCAATCTTTCTATTTTCCGTGCATGTCCTCTTTGTTATATGTGGTGAGATGCTGACTGTACTAATTTAATCGTTCAACAGGGCAATTTGTTCAATGGCACCGCAGCAGGAACTATAGCAGGCGCCGTCATTGTGCTTGTGTTAGTCCACAAGGTACTTTTTATCTTGTTGGTTTCACTGCTACAGCAGGTCAGTAAGGCAGAACTTTATACCAGTATTTTGTAACTCAGGTATCGTCTCATGACAGGTTCAACAGCTGCTGCAATCCAGTCCTCTATTGGCTGCGTTGCTGCTGGTTTTCTTTCGTCTTGCTCAGAGTACTGCAATGGGAAGCACAGCAATTCCGTTAGTGGCTACAGGCATGGCTGTAGGCGCTGCCGTTGGGTTTGCCTAGTGGCTCTTCTGATATCCGCGGTCTCCCGTGATAGACCCAGCAAAGAGAACTACTCGGGTAGTGACAAGGATGGCGATGAATGTCAGGAATCAAAATGCGGACTGCTGCGGTCACAAATTAACGTCACATCTTATGATCTTCTATCATTAACGAAACTTCTCGTCTCTTCGACGCCATAATAACCTATGGCATGCTGTCTCCTCGAGGCAAGCTGTACTCATAAAAGGCATCCCGGAAACTGTGCATGCTGCCCTCACTCCGTAGTCCTTTCTAAACCAAATGCCTCTACCCAATAACAGATGTACGTGAGTGTCTCAAATTATGACCTTGGCCGATGTAACCCCAATCTTTCTAGTTATCGTACATATCCTCTTCGTTATATATATATCGTGAGGTGCTGACTGGACTGCTTGAATTGTCCAACAGGGAAAATTGTTCCGTAGCACTGCAGCAGGCGCTGTCGTTGTGCCTGAGTTAGTCACAAGCGCTCTTAGTGCTGTCGGTTTCACTTCAGTTGGTCCTGCAGCAGGTCAGTAAGGTAGAACTTGACGCAGTACTGTAACAACTTAGGAGTTGTTCTCATGACAGGTTCAATGGCTGCTGCAATTCAGTCCTCTATCGGCTGTGTCGCTGCAGGCTCTCCTTTCGCCATCGCTCAAAGTATTGCAATGGGAGGCATGGCAGGTCCACTAGTAGTTGCAGGCGCTGCTGTTGGAGGTACTGTTTTCCTGATATCCTCGGCCCTTGCCCGCAACGAAACCATCGGGGACGAGTACCAACCCGATAGCGACGAAGATAGCGATGAACATGATCAAGATGGACATGACGACGATGGACATGACAAGGAACCAAAGTGACACATTTTTGCGACTTACGATAAAACAGATAGCATAGAAACGGCATGATTACATTTTCAAATCAACCACTTTGCGTTTCTATTAAGCTATCCAGTACGAACTTGTAGTTTCGACTGAAAGATGATCCATTTGCCTCATAATTTTAAGAACAACGTCTAAATGATTCGAGCTCGGTGCACATGATCTTTGAATGACGCCGTCATTGTACGTTCTACAAGTCATTCGAGTCTGAGCTCGTATACGAGGCATCCTTGGCCAATCAAAAGAAACAATTTCTTTTATAATAGGTGCGGATACAGCAATAATTAAGAATTAAGGTTCTACCGCTACCCAGATTACTATACAATCAACGACAGCTAAATTTCACTTACACAATGCATGAGTTTCTTGTTTCCCTTCTTTCGGATTGGTCGGACAGCTTGATATAGATCCTCACTGGTCCAGCAGCAGGTAATATGTTTTTGGCTAACCAGTCGGGACTATCGCGAATTTCGCAATACACATAGGTTCACTCGCAGCTGAAATCCGATTCTGCCTTGGAACCAAGGTCATCCCAAGCTCGCCATCAACAGGGCATTGTGATAGATCTCACAGCTCTCTTGATCATGAGGCGCATTGAGAGTACCTCGACAGTTTTGTAACAATACCCGCATGGCCTCGATTTGCTAACTTTACAGAAAGTCACATTATTCCCTCAGATGACTTTCAGAATACCGGGTTTTCACAAGCTCGGAACTTCCGGAAGTCCGTTTTTTCTCAAGCACCCAACTATCATAAGTACGACGGATATGCATCAGAAATATAGTAAATGGGGCTATCCTTGCCTTGACTGTTATGGACGCTCTGTCTGTTACATATCGGAAAATATATTACTCAAGCCCCATAACAGGTTACCAACTCATGCCATGAATTTAGCATGGAAGGTTCTTGAGCGCCTACCGAAATACAGGTGGTGTCATCACAAGGATGTTTTGTAAGTTTTTCTCACAAAGATATCCAACATGCTGTAAATTTTTCTAGAGAGACACAGACACTCAAGCAATCAATGGTTGATACAAGATAATGATCTAGGAGGCCCGTATATAGAATCATCTACGGACGACTTCGGATGGACCAGAGAAAAGTTCTACATGACACCCTAGCTGCGGGAGATGGTCCACCTGGCCATGTTCATTAATCATTACTGGATTCAGACCATTCAGAGCGTACCAAACATGAATCACACCTGCAGTCCATGTTGAATATGTTATTTATTTTTATTAAAAAATCTGAAAATACAGAGTCGGTCACGCGTCCACTGCTTTTCAAGCCATAACAAGCCTGTTGAAGAGCCTCGTTCTACAACGACAGGAATGTGTTAGATTCTCTATGTAATAAAGAAATAGACGAGAGAGCTTTATTAAGGAGATTGATTAGGGGTGGGACAAAGCTGCACAGAGTGTAAATTCAACCATCTGACTAACAGCTCTAGTAACTCACAACGCCAGGATACAAGCAAACGTCGGAAGTAATTACACTGGTCACGGCTTTCCGATAAAATCTCATTTCTAGGAGGGATTGTGAGGCGGATGGAATCTTTCGCAGTAGCAGAAGTAAATACATCAGGAAAAACTAACCTTGTTACATGCCTGTATATAAGGTTATGTAGATTTGATTTTCGCATAGACAAGCCCCTTGTAAGTAGATCTCTGTAGACACTACCAATAATTCCATAGACATCTGTAGATTGTCACATTAATCGTGTAGCTTATAAATAATGCAGAACATCAGGAAACAAAGAAACAATTGCTGCTTGAACTACATTTTTCGTAACTCCAGTTATACAGTAACTTTATCTCAAACTCATTACTCATCATCATCTTCTTCACCGAGTTTACGGTCCGTTTGTGTTATTTTAGTCTCATTTTTTGAATTGTGAGTGCACCAGTCTAGAAGACATTTCCTGAATTGTGAATCAGAACTGGATTGAAGCAGAACTGGTTCAGTGTCGAGAAGCAACTGGTTTCAATAATTGTTAAATGAGAGCATTTCAGTTTTTCGTCCAAACAAGGCCGAATCATGGGTTATCGAAATTTAAATAACTCTCGCAAATCGTTGCCGACAGTCGGAGGCAGTTTTTCTCCCCATTATCATTACACAGTGCCAAATCAATATGGACGGTTGCGGCTGCATGGGCTGCCATTAGAACCGCCTCCACGTCACTAAATCTCGTCGAATTTACTCCTGCAGGTTCAGCAGCTAGTGTCTTTGTTGACTGGACGGGATGCAGACTTTCGCAATTCAGTCTTCGCTTCTGCTCTTTTGGGATAGTCAAGAGGGCCGCTACGAGGCGCAGCCAGATTACCTTGACGTGAGGGTTCTTTTTGAAACGCTACAGCCGGTAGGATGTCGTGGCCAGTGGCATATATCCTATCTTTTCCTAAGAATTGTCACGCACAAAACCTCGATTTGCGAATTGTGTAACAAGTCATGCTATTTCCCCAAGTGGCCACCTGGAAACAGCGCTTTCGTAACCCTCTGAGTTCTATCATAATACTGCATATATGCATCCGGAATAGTAGTAAATGGGCTGGTTATTTTGTCCACTCCTATACTAGCTATGAGTGCTCTATCTGCGACTGGAATTGAAGTCCTATCACAATTGGGACTTTGTGAGCGATCCACTAAGACCTGTCATGTTGATAGGCGTGGTCGCCTTGGGCCGGTGGTTGTGATCGCATGGGATTCTCTTTCTGCGTGCTTCTCTCAAAAAGGTGTTCTACGTATTATTATCCTCTCTGAATAAACACTAAGTGTACGATTGAGACAGTACGTTGACCCAGGAGGCCGACAATACAGAGAGATCTACGAACAACCTCGAAAGGATAACACGGGGTTCTACATGGCACCCTCGCTCCGAGAGATGATCCACCTGGCCGTGATCATAGATCATTAATCAGCTTAAAACTCTGAAGAAATTCAGAACATACCAAGCGTGAAGCACACCTGGGATCCACCCCAAAATCCACAAGAGAATGTTTATCAGAAGATCTGAAAATGCAGAGTTAGAAACACGACCGCGCCGGCTCGAAGATAACAGACCTGGTGAGCAGCCTCTTTCTACAGCAACAGAATTTCATCAGAGTTGCTATGGAACAGAGAAATAGCCGAAAGAGCTTTACTAAGAAAGACGGATAATGGTGGAACGAAGCTGCAGGGGGTGTAAATTCAACATATAGCTCACAACTAACTTTACTCACAACGCAAGGAAGTATAAGCAAACGTCGGAGGTAGGAGAGACAACGCTGGCCATGGATCGTAACCTGTAATGACTCGGTCTGGAAGAGAGAATGTGAAACGAATAGTTGGAGTCTTTTGCAAAAGCGGAAGCAAATCTAAACTACGTCATTTACGGAAGTACACATCGTCCACATTTTGCTTCTGCGTTACCCGTCCAATTTGTCAGGATCCAGGGTTCTGTTCAGAATCTTACGGTTACCACTAAACCAAAACTCAATGCAATGCCCCCTCGGGCGACGCAGATGCGACGAGAGCCAAGTAATGTGTTACTTAGTACTTCTGTCTTCGTTCGCGGGTAGAAAGCGCCTCCAACGAGGTTTTGACATGGTGGGCATTGGTGGGGATAATGATCAAACCGGAGAGCCGACACCATACATGGCCACACTTCAGAGCAGCGATTCGTAGAATCTCAGAAGTCTAGCCGTCGCATATCAAGTTGCCACTTCTCTCGTGTCAATAGCATTGATTCTTTTGCTTTTATGCTCGTGGACCTTCGTTGCCAACGACATGAATATACATGTACCGAGAATCAGTCATATTTGTGCTTCATCTCCAAATCTACGCTGGCACCTGATCATAAATAGCTAACGCCAGATGACTATGAAGGCCTTCGTAGTATCACCAAGATTATTAGACGAGATGGTAAGTCGACCTTATTGAGTGGACCACGGGTCCACGTTCGATCCATTATCACCGATGTTGGAGACTTGTACGATCACTTGAAGGGGATATCCACACAGGTTGAGGATGGTGCACTCGCGGAACCTTCGAATTCTAACGCCCATGATCAGACTGATCCAGGCTTCTGGCACGCATTTTATCGTACAAAATTTGCAAGGACGTCAACTCGGTTTCTATTACAATCATGTGGCAGAGTCATGGTAAGACTGCGGACTCATTTGGAGCGCCTAAGATTCGTCACAGATTCGCCGCCTAGTTTATATGAGATCAAACTCTACTTCTTGGCCTTAAATACTCTGAGTCTCTCTGGGTCGAGTTTCTTAACTCCCTTAACCCCCATCACCACTTTCACTTTCACCTGAATATCTGATCATCTATAATGCCAGGTACGTGGCCCTTGTCATTTATTCCCCAGTCTTATGCCTGCTCTAATGGGTATCAGTACGTCCCGACTTCCCCACGTAAGGCAAAACCTCTCAAACGACGCCTCTTAGGGTATAGCACTTTTAGCAGCTGGAGGCGCGGCCGTATTGGGTGCGGCCCTGACACCATTGGCTGCCGCGCCTGTTTTGGGTCTAGTTGGGTTTGGTGCCGCAGGTCCCGTCGCAGGTCAGTGACTTCAGCTGGGGATCTGCAGTTTTCTCATCGTATGAATTAGGCACAGTTGCTGCCGGGTTACAGGCTGGAGTGGGCAATGTCGTCGCGGGTTCGGCATTTGCACTCGCACAAAGCATAGCAATGGGCGGAGCTGCTGTGCCCGCCTTTGGAGTCCTTACCGGGGGTGGTATTGCTGGCACCATCACTTATGGACTCGCATTGCTGATCTGAGTTTGACTCACCAACGACCGTCTTTATCCAATTGATGTGCAATGACATTCGCTTACTATGTTGCAATGACGAGAAATTCCATGTGCCTGTCTAAGTGAAGATTGATTGTCATGAGACTACAACCTTGCAATGAAGTACAAGCAGACGACCGAGAAGGGCTCAAGGATTGTGTAGCCAAGGTCACTACCGTCATTATCATTTAAACGAGGTCGTGGCGTTCTTGAGTATTCGTTGTGTGATGGCTATAAACCGCCGAAGGAGAGTCATCACATCCATCGCTAATGAAACGGTTCAATTCCGGATCCATTAAGATAACATTGTCAGCTGTAGCATATCGTACTATCAACGTGAGAAAAGGTCAGCGCTAAATGCGTGTGTAAGATTGTAAAGGGGAGGAAGATCCAGTATTATACAAGAAACCATCCGCCAGAGACAACTGAGAGTGAAGAAAAGATATAAGAGGAGCTACATATTGATAGATACAGGTTGTTTTGGGTTAAAAGCAAGAAACAACAAAGGAAAGCGAGGAAGTAATGATACAGGTGTTTGATTTGATAATCATCGTTATGGGGTATTGAGAACTCGTTGGGTTCAGATAAAAAGCTCGTCGAGAATTTATTCGTCAGAAGAGGTTTAGGTCGTGCCAGTACAACGCCAGGAACCACTGGGTCCAGCAAGATCACGGGCTTGGGTCTATGTGTATGAACTGTGAAACGGGATGGGAGACTAGCGACGCCGTCGAAAGGTTGCAAGTAGTTTCGGTGGAGCTAACCAAGCATTACACCTCCAGTGAGGACGGTGCTCATGCCACCTTGGTACAGGTACCTCGTAGGTACAACCTTCACAGGTGCAGTCGGGGTATTTGTATTTGAGGGTTCAAGAATGGCACAGCGGGTATTCATGATGGGTCCAAGAACTGGACGGGTCGTGGCAGTCTTGGTGACGAACGCTCGAGCGGACGTTTTTGCGGGAACAGGGGTGTTGAGGGGCTTGAAGTTAGGAACGGCGTCGAGGGAACCAATGGAGGATTGAGAGGAAGCTGAAGAGTGAGAAGAGGAGGAGAAAGTGGAGTAGTTTGATGAGCGGGAGCTCGGGCGGGAGGTGCTATCGGCATCCTCTGAATCAAGATTGGCCACATGAGAAAAGAGAGAAGGAGAGGTCGAGTGCACAAAGCCAGTTGCTAAGGGACGAATGACACCTGGGGAGATGTTCATATCGGTCCAAACAACACCTATACAGCCGTCGGACTTCTTGACGACGTAGACGCATCGTGGGTTAAGGACAAGCTTAAACTCGGAACCGCCGAGAGACATAAACCAATCGTTCCATACGATGCCGAAGAAGTGACATGCTAAGGCGAGGGGAATAGGCACGGCGAGGTTGGCGGATGCAATGGAAGTTCTGTCAACCGTGTGGACGTTACCAAAGTAGGCTTTCATCAGAGCAGTGGTATCCGCATTGCAGAATGCAGCGATCTCGGACAACGAAGGAAGTATAGCAGGCTGAAGTTTCAGGGTTTGTGATTCCTCTCCGGAAATTCTGAGAAACTCTTGCAAGAAGGTCGTGATAGCAGAAACGACGGGAGGCTTGATGCCAAGGAAGAGGAATGGGCGAGTCAAGAAGATTGGTGCAACAGAGATAGACATGGGTGCAACAGAGATAGATCTGAGGGTGCTGGATGACGTGATAATAGATTGTGGATAAAAAATTGACGTCGCTCGACTTGCGATACGCGGACGTTGTATGTACGAAACTATATAGATAGAAAGAACGACGATTATGAGCAAAAGACGGAAGAGCACACAATATCCAACTTACAAGATACAAAGGCCCTAGGAAGATATGTCAGGAAGTAACAAACAGAGGGATCTATGAAAGCGAGCGAAGCAAGAAACAGAAGACGTTCCGGCAAAAAGCAAGAACGAATCTGAAGAATGAGACGATGAGCTAGTATTGTGCCATAATGTCGACCTTTATACTGTCAGGCCTCTGAACTCATCAGTCATCAATAGAAGTCAAAAGTTCCATTGTTCCATTGAACATCGCGTGGTCAAAGAAGCGGAGTTGCTATTTTTGGTTACTGAGCAATTATTGTGCTTTATTTGTACACTTCGAAACAATGCTCTCGGACACAAAAACAATGCTCTCGAACACAAACACTAAGTTGTATTGACGACTTTGTACGCAGAAGGGAGTCCAAAGAAGGTCATTTCTTATTCTTGTTTCGATGTCTGATGCATGATCGATGATTATGAATAATGGTGTCTTGTCACTGTCGTAGCTATAAATCTCTCCTTCAGGTTCTAATAGACTCTGTAAGTGCTACTGGAATTTTCTTAAATGCCCGCCTTTCGCTTCTTTTTACGAACTAAAATGGCGCTATCACTGCTGAGTTCAGCCGTCGATTGGCAATCGCTGATCATGACGATAGCAAAAAAGCATTAGGCGACCATTGCTTTTGTTCCAAAAATTACACGGATGAACGTCGTCGGTGATTGCTTTGTTGAACCGGACGTCTCGTGTTATCGCTTTCCCGGGTGCCATGGCACTGCCTGACAGTAGTTTTACAAGTATCTGAGTACGACGTTACAAACACTAAGTGTTCTGCATGAATTTGGCAATAGGATCGATCTTAAGTTTAGGCATAGAGCCTGGCTGTTCGTCGCATCTGGAAGGGATGAATGACCGCATACACACTGAGCGGTGCTGATAATGCATTAGCTAGATAGACACAAAAAGTTATTATGATACACGTGGGTACACATCCTGTCCAGCAAACCGGTACATGGGATATTCCAAAACAAGAGTCGAGAAGAAAATGAGTGATGACGCCAGTAACATTCGTATACGGAGGCCGCCAACATAAAAAGCCTAAGACAAGCGATGGCGGCGTGAATCGTGTTCACGTTGGGCATCTCTGAGAGCCTGGTCAACTTGATAATTCCAGCGCTTAGAAAGCCCGACAAGTTCTCGATCCCAACGTGAAGTCGTATTTCCCCTCGCAACGGCTTTCAGTCGGTCAAGCTGAAGAGTCGTTGTCGTTTGGACCATGTCCTTAAACTGCTTGGCAAATTTAGTACTTTCCCCTATTTGACGACACACTTCACGGCTCGGCAGCGGGGGCACAGGAAGAGAGTTGGGAACATGTGAGGTAACATCAATAACTTACTCCTTTATCAGCTTCGAGGAATTTCAGACTTGTAATCTTACGACGTACATTGAACATGGTCAGGTTTCGCTGACCGGTCCCGGGGTAATGGCTTGATTTTGGAATGTGTAATTCGCGATTGCTTGATACGCTTTTCAACTTCATTTTCTACGTTTTGAAGCGCTTCCTCGACCCGTCCCACCGCAAGGCTACGCGACTTGCGGACGTTCGAATCATTGAAGCTCTCAACGGCACTCAACTCTACACGCAAATCATGGAGAGCCATTATATATCTGAGCAGAACTTTGTTGTGTCTGGTATGAGGAAGACGATCGAGGGGCTCCTTAGTCGGACCATGATCGGAGATATCGATATGGTCTGGAAAGATAAAACCAGCTTGAAGGCTCGCCAACGAGCTCATACAACTGTTGACCTTCGCCAACGACTTTGCGATCTCATGACCAAGTATCCCAACGCTACGCTTGAAGGTAGTGAGGAAAGAACCGTTGTCATTATTATTTGGGGCTCACCTTGTGGTTCAAGATCGGAGTGACACGCACCGCATGATCATTAGTCTGTACATGCCAGGGCTATGATCGAAAAGGAGGATATTGTCAATTGTCAGGTTCCAAACATGCAGAACTTACTGCGTTGTTATACGAGTAGCTGCCGTGCATTGATAGGGCGAATGTGAAATCTAGGACCCGCCAGCGGGCAAACGTTGGTTTGGTTCATATGTCCTTAGAGAAAGTTCAACATACACTGTGAGAAAAGAAGTTATCTCGAATCCGGAAAAGTTCCAAATGAATTATCAGTATTGGGCTTTGGTGGGGCAGGCAGGTTAGGGGGATTGGATTACCGAGTAGCACTATGATGAGCCAACAATTTATACTGCGCTCACATGATGTGGCTGTTGGTGTGGCTGCCTTGAGGCCCAACCCATCTACTGTAGGCGTTGATATTGTGGGTGCGAGAGGTGGGGCAGGTAGCCCACAAAGACGTATATCATCACATGCCCAGCCCTGGTGGAGTTGGACTTGAGGAACATGTGGTGTGATTTCCTTCGTTCAAGTGTGTTTCCGTGTAGCTGGTGTAAATCGACACACGGAGCATGTCCGAATTCATGATATATTATTCTTGATGTAACGTAGTTCCAAGTAACATTACTGAAGGATGGAGAGTTTTGTACTCATTACAGCATCAATTCAGTATCTAGTGGACTGTTCAATACATATAATGGCCGAAGAGGGCAAGAGCATACTGTTTCAATTGTTGTAAGATAGACGTTACGAAGCACGGCAGATAGCTTTACATAGAAAAGATCGAATGCTCGAAGACAGAATACCTCTCTTGGTACTGCTTCTCATCGACCGAGGTCAGTATACGATTGTCTATTGGTATCGCGTCTAGGATGAGTGCGGCGCCCAGGCAATTTGCTCCAAGCGATCTAATTTCGGTCCGAAAGACCGACAGATTGAGTCCGAAGTGACTTCTCCATGTCTTTGGGGTCGAGAACCAAACTCAGGTAATGGTTATCACAATCTGAGTCCGGACCTGAGCCTAGAGCCGAATCACTCTTCCATTCCAATACTGCGTGCCCAGTCCTTTCCTCGATGCGTTTGACAATAATTAGTGAATGGACGAACTCCTCCCAATTTCGGCAAATGACCATCAAGGCCTCGTCTAGCTCATCGGCCGGTTCGTTCTTGCTAAGAGCATCGATGCGTCTCATCTGGACTTTCGTTATCTCAGACGACATCTCCATATAGACCTTGTGGAATCTTGTATCATTTCCCACCAAACGACATATGTCAGGAGTCAGGGTCGGCAAAATAAGCTGGCCATTTGCATGGTGTAGAGATTTCGCTATGACGTTAGATGTGGTTGACATTGAACATATGATTGGTTGATATTCGTTAATAGGGACGTACCGTAGGATTTCGAAGATTCCTTGGAAACGGGTGGTTCCGGCTTCTCGAAAGGAGTCTTCTCAGGTTGAAGCTCCTCTGCACTGGGTTTCTCTGAACGACCACCCCACCATTCCTCGAGGTGCCGTTGAACCTTTTCCTCTAGGTCGTGCAGTGCTTGACCTAGCATGTGAACGACCTTTTTCCGGGTGATGCGAACGAATTTATTATCGTAGCTTTGAATAGAATCTACATCTGTTTGAAGTCGAATTAAGGCTTCTTTGTGATTACGAACGGGACTGTTGGCCTTCGTGAAATCAAGATATCCCAGAGGAGAGCTATCAAAAGCGAGTTGCTGATCGAGGAAATCGAGATGCTCGGGGAAAGCGAATTCAGACTGAAGAGCGTCAAGAGCATCTTGGAGCTCTTGAATTTTAAGCAAAGATACGGTTGTTGGAGACGGTACTCGTGATTTAGTCGTGCTTTCAGTGAAATTCATTTGAGATATAATCGAAACCAGAGGTTGTGAATCTTCCGGCGCAGTTAGCTTAATTATTGCCAGACAGACCATAACAGTCAGCGCACAGATCATTGTTCGATTTTAGTTCAAACACCTACATGTCGGGGTGGATCGTTCTTGACGGCGAGCCGTGAAGCTTGGCTGCTAGCCGTAGCATAACCAGCAGGCCTCCAGATACCCGAGCCATGTTTCTGAATTCGTACACTTCTATCAAGATAAAATTTTCGTCTTGACATAACGAAGTACCCACGCGATGTCCAGTGTTGATGGGCAAAGGCACGTTCTGTGTTAGTGAAGGGAGCTCAAAGGCCCTAGATTTATCATATTAAAGGTCGAAAAAAGAGGTACATAATCAACGCACTCGTCAGAGGGGGTAAAACACTTGGCACTAATGCGCTGATGACGAGTTTTGAGGGATGTTGACAGGGCACCGGGCTGTCCTTGAGTCATCGTGAGTAATCAGAGAGGAGAGCGGCAAGCACAGAGGAAAGGAAAAGGTCGACGAGATGAAGTGATAGCGTTTATATGATTGATTTCTTTGTGAGCGCCGGCGTCAGGTTAAGATTCCGCATTAGGACAACCTCGGGTGGCTATGTGTAAGGGATCTCCCAGGAGATAACGATGCCTTGTGCTGATCAGGAATTTTCTATGTTGTGTTTTGCTTCTGAAGTTCCAGATTGATTGCCTCCGTTGGCGAAAAAGCCAGACTCGGCGGGGGAACAGGACTAAATTCTCATATGATGCTGCCGACCAACACGTGTTGGGTCATAGATGGGTTGTGTACAGCAGTTAGCCGGAGGATATGCCGATACTTAATTCTGCCAGATGTCACAGACACCATCAGTACACGTTGAAGACACGAGTCATCCTTGCAGAGATTGGCAAGACAGTTAACCTCGGCAAGCTCCCAGAAATTCAAATCACGTGACGTCATGTCCCAGGTCACGATCCAAGTCTCGTCGACGCGTTTTCGCTGACCTGGCTCCGGATTTTGACAACTGTCGTCGGATCTGAAGATCTGACGGTCGCGTCCAACCGACAAGAGTGTGTAGAGGTTAAAGAACAGCAACCTAGATCCGCCATGTGACACGCGACAAAGTACGTCTCTAGTTCCTACTGACACTGTAATTCTAAAACCATATATTGATCATTGAAGAGCTTGAAACCAATGTCTAGTACATATATATCAACACTTGGATCCTCCTACTATCGCTGTTCCCGATATTTCTTCGGACGCGTCTCATCGAGAGAATTGAGATTCATGGTCCGTACTGTGATTGCTTGCTTCGAAAGAGCACCCCACCAAAGATCATGGACTCTCTTCTCAAGATCCGCCATAGTCTCCTCGATGCGGTTTGCAATGTTATTCTTGCGAGCCTCAATCCGGTTGTTCCCACCAACATCCAAAGATCCTAACTCTTGTTTGAGAGAGTTCAAAAGGTCCTTTAAGACGAGCACAGGCGAGTTTTGTGATGTGGAGGAAAGGTGCGTTAGAGGGCCATTTCTGGAGTAGTAGTACAAGTGTGGTAGGTGCAAGTGGTCAGAGATGAAATCGAGGTAGTCAGGCATCCGAAACTGGGACAGGAGGTCGTCCAGTTGGTCTTCCATGTTGGCAAGTGCTTGCACCGCCTGGCTGATTTTTTGGCTACCTGGCGAGGAAAAAGAGGAAACGGATGAACTATCACTCCTTGTCGAGCTTGTGGAAGCGTAACTACTCGAGGAAGAGGAACTCGTCGAAGAGGATGAGCTCGTCCAAGGAACCTTTGTGGAGGGAGTTGGCCGTATAGAATTCCCTCCTTTCGTCATCACTTCCTTTTGTTTTGCGACACGCTGCTGTGCGAGGCGCGCCGCTTGTTGACTCGCAAAACTCATCTTGATCTGAGAATCATAAGTACAGTATATCCTCCATGGTATTCTTTCTCTTACCGGAGAGGACAGATCAGGTTGTCCCAAGAAAGGTTTCGAAAACCGAGTAGATTGTCCTGCTGGAGAAGCATGGGCAAAAAAACTCGATGGAATCACAATGTATCTGGTGCTAGTGGTACGAAATACTGGGCTATGCGGCATGGTGGGCGGAAGACAACGTTCGGAGCAGGCGAAGATGGGAACGAGAACTGTGGAGGCTGACGCGCAAGATAGGAGCCCTTCTTCTTTTTAAGGTTGCCGACACTCATTATTGTTCGTGTCCGGTCAATGTTGTAAGTAGATATCATAAATCATTGCACTTTGTCTCCTGATGTGCGAGGGGATGGCCAAAGATGAGAACAAATGTTGGTTTTCAATTGTTCTAGTTCTGGTAAGTTGAGATGCTTTGGCACTAGGGCACTGCGAGAGATCATGATGCATAAGAAGACAGACCGACGCTGTGAACATCCTTGCAACACGGCTCGTGAAATCATCGAGATCAGCCAAGAATCAAGGCGAGAGAGGCTTGAAGTTGATTTGCTGGTATCCTCGCATGATCGGTAGAAATTCTGTGACTCATGGTAACGAGCCTTGTTTCTGGTTCTTTAGTGCACGGATCCATCATCCGAGAGACCCATGCGCAGGACTGTATTCATAGAAATTTGATATGTTTTCGAAGCCAAGTCAGTTGCCAAACGGGAGAGTTCACCTTCTTTTCAAGGTCACATGATGGACGTGTCGCGACAATAAGACAACGCAGGGACACGCGACCGAGCCTCATGGTACGACCGGTTCGCACACGCGTGGTAGTATAAGGCAGTTCTTAGGCCGAAATCCATATTCCAACAGAGTAGTCCGAGATTCTTTGAAAGTGTATTTTAGGTTATGCGAAATAGTCATTTAATCTATCATTGCATAGTTCAATTACTTGCCGTTTAGTGTAATCAGGCACATTGCAATAGTGGAGCAACTTTAGCATTAGCGGATACATACTGGTAGTAAAATATTGAAAAAACTTGTTATCGATGAACAAGGGTCCAGACAAAACTGGCATATCTATGATGCAGTGACTGTTCTAGATGGGTAGGTCTCGGAAAGTCACTCCTCGTGTGTCAAGAAGCCCGTCTAAAAAGCCATCGGTACTGGACATGGGTTAAAGGGCGTGTCCGTCGGAATCCCGAGACGGCTCTTGCCCCTTTCCCCACTATGCCCCAGATCACGAAAAACCCCTGTGCCACAGTCAACGATCGTGGTCCGGTGAGGCTCAATGTGGAATCTTCATACTAGGCGTGACGGTGCTGCGGCCACGTTGCTCATATTACTTCCAGCCCTTGGATGAAATACTCACCCACATCTCGCTTGTCTGGCTACCAGCTGCAGCAGGTGGGCGCTAGTCGCGCACTAGTCATCACAAATGTTTATTATCGAAAAAGGTGGTGTTATTATCCGCCACGAGCGGCGTTCAACATGTACAAGGTATCAAGCGTCTGTTGTAAAGGTATGTCAAGAATAATTCATGGAAGCAAATAGTACATGAGGATCCAAGGACAAATACTTTATTTCCTTCCCTTTCCCTTCCCTTTCTTCCCTTTCTGATTGCCAGTCTTAGCTACAGGTTCTGTTTTTTCTGGTGCAGCTGCCGTCTTCACGGGTGCTGGTGCATGCTCGGCCTTCGACGAGGCAGGTGTAACCTCAGAGGCCGGTGTTGTCGACGAAGTAGCTGCCGATTGAGGAGCTGACTGAAGTTTTACAGTGTCGGGCTTCTGAGCTCCCCATGCACTCTGCTTGGTCGGCGGATCAGAGGACACCGTGACCGGTTTCGTCGTGTTCGATATATCTGCACCAAAGGAGCCGAAGTCCAGATTCATTTCCTCCAACTTGCCATTCCTGAGATTTTCCGTCATCTTGTTCATCCATTCCTCTGTCATATCGTCCGGCGGGGAGGTCGGTGCTGTCGATGGTGTTGGCACTGGCGAGCTCAGGCTATTATCCCAGTCATTCTCTTCATCGAGGTCCCCACCGTAATCAATGACATCTGAATATGCCTCTGGCGGATGTATGGGTTTTGGCACGGCGACATCAAGAATGAACCTCGAGTTGTACGGCAACGCCTCAACTTGAGCATCACGTCCACCTGGGCCATCTTCGTCGGGTTCCTCTTCGACAGTCGGGTGTTTTGTGTGCGACGAGCGCATCCTAGTGTTCCTGTGTGAGAAGCCCACATTCACCGAGCTGAAATGATCATACCCCTGTTGGATGGCAGAAATGTAGCCACCTGGCATTGTCATGGAATGCTTCACCGACAGCTGCTCACTGTTACTCCACATTTGTGAACCATTGCTCCTCCCGTTAGGCGTCCAGTACTGGTTCGAAGACTGTACAGGTGGTGGGGGCTGCTGATGGGCCATGTCCGCAACGGAATGTTCGAGGTTCAACGCTCCATTCCACGATGGCTTGGAGGAGTGTGACCCTTTTCGTGCAGGCGGTTGATCGAAGGAATTCATACTAGGACCAGCCGCACCGGAG
This sequence comes from Termitomyces sp. MG145, assembly GCA_003313055.1. Taxonomy (NCBI): domain Eukaryota; kingdom Fungi; phylum Basidiomycota; class Agaricomycetes; order Agaricales; family Lyophyllaceae; genus Termitomyces; species Termitomyces sp. MG145. Next base: position 22,342 of record QGOB01001708.1, read on the forward strand.
AGAGATCCCTTTAGTCTCTCCATTCTCTGCCACGGAGTTTCTTCCGGGACGGAATGGTGCTCCACAGCAGAAGGTTTTGTTTCGGCCTTGAGCTTCGCCATAGCCGCCGCCCAAAAATCTTCCTGCACGTCTTCGGCCTTGGGAACGTCACTAAATGTATCGATCGGCTGTGCGCGTTCAGTGAAAGCGGAAGGCTGCATTTTCGACTTCGTCTTCTGCTGCTGCCACAGGCTCGGCTCAGAGTCTGGATGCGATGGCTTTGTCGTAGGTACAGCGGAACCATTGCCCTGCAAATCGCGACCCCACGTGTTTCCTTCCCTCATCATCCGCTTGGGCTGTGAGAGGTCGGTGCCCTGTTTGCGCGTCAGCAGGCCCCACTGAGGATCTTCTTGTGGAACTGCCGCCGCCAGCGCATGTATGTTTCCCCAGCTTTCATCATCGTCGAACTGCGGATGCCTAGCTGAGAGCTTGCTCTGCCTCGACGACATATCCTGCCCGTTCGTCTTCAACGAAGTAGACCTAAATGCAGACCGCACACCAGGGCGCGGCGTTGAAGACATCTCATCGTCGGTCTGGAGATGCGCACGTCGCGACTGCAGGATGTCTCTCGCCGATACCGTGCCAGGGAAGGCTCGAGCATTGGCATTGGAAGTAGGCGTCGTTGGGAACTCTGCTGCAGTGTCATGGTCTAAAAGATCGGGCTGACGGCCCTGGGGTTTTTTTACAGTTTTTTTGCCGAAACCGAAATTCGCTGCAGATTTGTAATCAATGTTGGGCTCGCCGTTGGAGCTATGTTCGACAACGGAAGAGAGGGAAGAGAGTTTACGGGAGGAAGGGTCAGAAAGGACTTTTTTGAGTAGCGAAGTGGCAGATGGCTTCTCTCCCCAGGTCTTCTCACCCCAGCCAGCAGGAATCGGAGGAACAGGAGTGGAGTTCTGTCCTGAGCCTCTATCGAAGTCGAATAACCTGCCATTGGACTTGGAGTCTGGGTTCATCGACGCTAAGGCTTGAGCAGGTGCTGTGGCGGAAGACAACGACGCGTGTTTTGTTTTCCAACCAGACGAGGACGAAGACGCATTGGACTGAGATTGCTTACGAGTCCGAACAGTGCCAAAGTGATTGGAAGGAGTGGAGGCAGGAACGTCCACGTGAGAGTCGAGGCGCAATGTACCCCTGGCTTGAACTTCCTCAGGCGACGAGGACGATCCAGGTGAGAACGTCCTCTTCTCGGCATCGAAATGGACTGTGTGGCTTGTGTGGAACAGATTTTCCCAGTCTGACTGAGGATGGATGTTCGCAACACGAGCATCCCGTGCTTGCTCGCGCAAAATAGAACGTTTATTGATCACCTCTTGACGCTTCTTACGCTCTGCAACAACCAGCTGTTGGCGTTCTCTTTCTTTCTCGTCCCGCAGTTCCTCCAGTCGCTTTTCATGCTCGGAGATCCTCGCCTCATGCTGTGATTCATCCCAGGACGAGTCCTTCGACATGCGTTCGTTTTGAATCGATATGGCGAGCTCAACATCAGCTCGCGCGGCTGCCAAGTGAAACTCCCAGATCTTGTCGATGCGAGTTTGCATCCGGAACATTGTGAAGTCGTCCTCGTCACTACTCTCCTCTGAGCTAGACAGGCGGGGACCGACGTATGCTGGGCCACGCGCGCGGACTTGACCTTTTCGATCGGTATCCGGCGGGCGTTTGGGAGGCTCCATGTGCGTCTCGAGCATCGAAGAAGAAAGAGAAGGGGGTTGGAGGAACTCATAGGCACTAGAGCCTGAAGAGGAAAGATAATCCGGACTTGAATTCTGCGAGTTGTGAGTGGAAGATTTTGACCGGGCGCTGTAGGCGTTTGAGGGCATCCAGTATTCGTTTTCAAACTCATCTGTGGCCTGAAAAAGGTGAGTTGTTAAGGGCGTGCCCCGACCATCGGCGAAAGAAAGACTTGCCAGCTGGAATGGATCCTCCGCATCATCTGCCTCGTCATCGTCGGTGGAGAGGCTGCTAGGGTCTACAAATTTGCTCGACGCAGTCGAAGAGGAATAATTGAATTGACGAGCGGCCGACGTCATCGGTGGCGCAGGATTGTACACAGGAACACTTTGGGGCTGTCTGGACACGTTTTGCAAGGGTGGAGGTGACCTGTCAATGGCATCCTCTGTCTGAAACAGCTTTGCAATCCTCTCGCCCTCGTCATCCGTTCTTGTACCCCAGGCGTCGGGGCCAAGCTGTTCTCTCTCCATCCATTGGTGCCACTCAGTCAACAGCATGTTAGTATATTCTTCCGCGGCTGCCTCCAGTTGTTGTTTTGCGTCGTCGTCGACGACGACGGCAGCGTGATTTGGATCTTGAGAAGGAAACAACTTCTTCCTCTTCGCGGTCTGTGTATAGAAGATATCTGCTCTTCGACGTTCCAAGAGTTTTCGCTGGCTTTGCGCCCATTTTTCGAACTTGTCCCATAGGACTCGGACACGCTGGTCATCATTAAGAGGTGGAAAGTGATCCAAGGGAGGCATGAGTAGCAGTTGTCACTGGAGGAGGACGAGAAAAATCGCAGGATGACTCGAGTGCACAGAATTTCCGATTTTGAAAGGTTGTGAGATGAAACAAGAGATGGGAATTAAACAGATGCCTCGTGTTTCTGACGGTGTGCCGATTTGATTGTAATCCGTAGAATCAGCGATGTACCTGCCCTTTCCGGATCTTCCTCGCAATCGAGCCGTGCTGTTGAGCTTGGACTGGGCAATAGGGCATGAAACTACCAGCCAGAAGTGTGATGGTCTTGTCCAGTTCGGAAGGTGGGCAAGGGTTGATCATAGATGATAACGACGGACCCTGCACCCAGGTCTTCCGCAAATGGCATCCACCTTGTCACTTGATCCTTAACACGAGGCAAGCATCGGTCCATCCCGCGCCCTTTGCCCAAGCCTTCTCCATTTCTTCTGCCTGTCCAGTACGGAAGGTGTCGCCCAAGCTTACCTCGACAAGCTTCGTGTGGTCAATGGTGGACCTCTGCGGCCTCTATCCGAGTTTCTTGCGTCTATTCCGTGAATGCCCTACACGTACCGGTGTGATCCATGTGTCTAATGTTGCTGTCGAATCTTTCATGTTGCAACCACTCAATTCGAACAAAACGCGCCGATTCCGTCATGTCCAACCAATTGGCGGAGGTTGATTCATCTTAATGATTGGTCATCTATCGGCTTCAGACGGGCATCCAGGCATACGACTTCCGCTGGAAAGAAATGTTTTCACAGTTCCGTCCTCTAATCCTCTCGGAGAATGTAGTCCAAGCTGTTATCGATGCAAGTCTTCCGTCACTAGCTGGTGCCCAGGGCGATTTCACATCTTTTCACCTCCTAGACTTTTATGCAACATTATCCATACAAAATCATCTATAGGGTCCACTCATGTGCTCAATCATTTTCTAGGAACAGATCAATGAATTTATGCAACGTGAAATCTGCACATCGCAACACATGACAGTCTTCGTGGTTTTTTTGGGTACACAATAATCTCATCAAATGGACCTGCTGTCGAAAGTGCGCATATTCAGCATGGCCATATCACCAACCTGTGAATCTCTCCAAGTGACTCATGACCATCCCTTGCTCGGGCAACGGAATTCATCCCAATATAAACCAACAATTCAATAGAAAAACGTCCCCGAAATAATCTATCTTCCACTCACATGGACTACCAGCCTCAGTTTCGTTCCATCAAGCGACAAGGATTCGGCACGAATCGCGAACACTTGGATATTACTGAATTATGCGTCGACTCTCTTCCTTCCCATGTTAGTGGCCAGTGGGTTATCCATTGGTGCGTATTTTTTTGCTTGTAACTTCAACCTGGAAAGCGGCCTTGACTGGTTATCGTCAGGAGGCTTGTCGCATGCTTCGAGGTTTCAATGGGCAATGGCTCGTACGTGAAGAATTCACTGGTCGTGGACTCCATCAAGGACACAAACGAAATCCGTCAAGTCGCTATTTTGTAAGATCCTTCGATAACTACCATTTTCTCTCCTGATTATTTGGATAGGGCAAGCTTGAAACAGTATGCCGGCTCGAACTCGTCGATCCACAATCAATGGACGGCAAAGGTGGTCAAGAGTTTAACCTCCGACAATCTGGTGGAGTTATTTGGCCGCTGGGGGCTGAACCGATTTTTCAATAATGAAAGTGGGTTTGGCTGCCGAACATTTGTGCAAGGAGCCATCCGTGCCCTTGAAATGAAGGGGTACTTGGAACCAGGAGCAGAAAAATCCTTTGTGGAAGAGACAAAGTCTATTGCAGAGAAGACGCACTACCTGGTGCCAGAGGAATCAGGAGCAGGTTGGTCTGGGTGTACTATCCCTCTGGACATTGAACAGCGAGATATCGAGTAGCTAGAATTATTGCACCTATGGCAGATAACAGTGCAGTATATCAATAACTGTGGTTTTCACAACAACATACACTGTTTGCCTGTTTTAGAGACAGTACAAGCCCCCTGACATCCTTCTCCACCACCTTTCCTGCTTAAAATAGGGCCCGCAAATGAACGGAATCAACTGCTTCCAAAACACATCGTTCGTCCCGCTGATGTGTTCCAACTCATTTTGGACCTGCATGGTTGTATACTCAAACCACACCGGATAGTATCCTGCCCAAGCCCAATCAATGATCCACAGGCGGCCGTCTTCACCAAGAATAATGTTGCGGAGGTTAAGGTCCTGGTGTGTCAGTACGAGTGGCTCAGAGTCGTCGAAGCGTTCCTTCCACTGAGGGTCATCTTGAGGAGGAGTACGTGCCAACCTTACCGCTATTTGCTGCCGTTCATGGAAAAATTCTGAAAGTTCGGCATAGGACGCGAATGGACCACGATCAGAGATCACAGCACCAAACATAGGCGATTCGCATGTCCGCGGTCCTTTTGTACTGGGTGGACCCGGCGGCGTTATCGCAGATGCTTTCAGGCCACGCAGCTGACGAATGTAACGACGCAACGTGAAAGCAATACCAATCTTTTGCCAGGTTGAAAGAGTCGGCCAAGCTTGAGCTAAGGTTTGACCTGGCGAAGTAATTCATAACAATGCAATCGACTTAGCTACAAGAGGCCGTGCACATACCAGGAATGTAATCCATGAATATCCAAAAGAAGCCGGCCAAAGGTAAAACACGACGTACCCGTGGGACGGGGATGGTTGTCTCTGCAAAAAGAAGGTTGAGTGCATTGGCTTCTGTTGCATCTGGGTTGTCTATATCCATAGACTGGTATCTCTTGACAACCATGTTCGGCGTCACTTTGCGAACATCACCGCGGAGAGGCGGACCATCCTTGGTAGGGATTAGTTGGGGCGCGGCCCTTAAGAGGTCGAGAACCGTGTCGTCGCTAAGGTGGTCGATGTCTGACTGCTACAAGGCTTGAACATTAGGCCGAGGACGGGGTCTAACTTGAAAATTTCAAAAGACAGCTCACAGCGATACTCCTTTGCGGCCTTCGATCAGGCATTACATGTGTCAGCACAAGGTCCAATGTGTCTGCAATCGCCCCAAGAAATACGTAGAATAGCCATTTGGTGTCCATGAGGAATGAGGATGTGTAGAAAAGGTTCCAAGAGAGACACGATTCTATGATTTACTCCCAACTGTCTGTGTTGGGACCCATGCAACAAACCACACGTGGCAAGGGCCAATTGGATACAGAGAGAATCAAAGACAGTAATTCGGCAGCGGAAGGGTACAGTATGTCCTTAGCCCACACCTTGATTAGTGACTGCGACCGCAAACTCGTCCGACTCCGATGGCCGAGACCTATTTTGGATCCATCGTAATTCATTCATTGCGAAGAGAGCTCTTCTGGTTCTGACTTCTTTGCCCACGATGTTATAAAGCCATATGGCCATCTATATTATGAACGGTGTTGCTGGTCGTGCTGGACAGGTAACTCAAGGTAAAACGTGGCTTTTAACTGCTTTTTATGTCGAAAGCAGTCAATTACTTCCATCAATGTTATCCTTTCCCGGGACTGCGAATTCCCATTCTTTACCAAGCAATCCCCGAGGCTGAGTGTAATGATATGTTTCCATAAGCTCGATGAGCTCATATTGTATTTCATATTCACTGTGTTGATGTCAAGAAATTACTAAGTCCATCCAAATTCCAACCCACATATTTTGTCAACTTTCCCAATTTCCAAACCCTAAATTTCCCTTTCCTTCTTTATTACTGTTTCATTATTTCATTGTCATCAACCTCTTAGCATATAATTTTCACAGACTCATACATATCTTAGACATTTCCTATTTCAGTACTTCTTATCTATTTCCCCTTTTATTTAGTTTCCTATTGATGTAAAGTCCGGTAGTTTTATTTATTTGTATTTGTGTACAAATTAAAACTCTGTCCTGCAAACAAGTTGTGCAGGGCATCCTTTTCAACTTAATACACACTTTTACAATCCCAATATAAATGTATTGATTTATTTTGTAGTTGAACTAAAGTCCAGACTGAGGTGAAAAAGGTTCAATTAATTAATTAAATTTTAAACCCAAAATATTGAAGTTCTGGAGGTTGGCCTAAGATGTCCACTCCCTGGGGACTCTGAGCCTTGCAAGATTACTTGCTCTTCTCCTCCTTTCTTCCTCCTTTTATACTCTTTCACCAGCACACAGACCATGCTATCCAGCATGTTTCCCATCAGTTTCTCACCATTACCAGTTGGGTTTCTCTTTGCCTGACAAGTTTTGTCTATTCCAGGCTTGGCACTCGCACATATTTGATTTCCCACTCTTTTTGACTTTCTTCTCCCTTCCCTCAGCATGCTGGGTGCATTGGACAATGGCATCAAGTTTGATGAAGTTGGATGGGAGTTTTTTGTGTGATATTGTAGCCAGGAGGGACAGCAAGGCTCAGTACTGAGGGCATTAGGTGCTCAATGGATCCAAGCCCAGTGATTGCATCAGCATAGCCACCAGTCACCAGCTTGATCCATTGAAATGTGACTTTTGCTTGCTTTTTAAGCTTGTCTGTTTTGCTGGCCTTTTTGCTTCTTTTCTTGGGCTCATTGGTGGTTGGCCTGCTAAGTGTCATTCATGTCTACAGTTTTTGACTCATGGTTACAGTTTTCAGCATTTTTATTGGGTATATTAGGCACTACCATCTTTTTGGTGAGTCTCTTATTTGAGACCCCCATATCACCTCCCTCACACTAACTACTGACTGCCCTTAGTCAGCCAGCTGTTTTGCCAGTTTATATGCCTTCTGAGCCCCTTTTTACTTTGATGCCTGACTCAGCCAGCTGACTTTTTTTCCTTTTTTTTTTGACAATTTTTTGTGCAGCCTCCAAGTGTTCCTGTGCACTTATAAACATGCTTCTCTTCACATTGCAAGCCTCAGACATTATGCCTAGCCTCTTCAAGAATCCCCCAACTCCACTGTGTGCCACCATTATGCCCATTCCTACATCAGTTCCTGCACCAGAACCCATGCTGCCTCCAGATCCTCTGGACCATGCTTCTTTGCTGGAGAAGTCTCTGAAGCAGAATGAAGCTGGTGTCATTACCACTGTACTTTGCTATCCTCTGTTTGCCTCAGCACTGATGGATTATGTGAAGGCCACAATGATACTCCCAGGCAAGGTCAATCAGACACAATTCCTCAGTCTATTGAACCTGGTGCATCACCAATCTTTTCTCTATTTTTCAAGTCAAAATAGAACTATTTTTCAGACTTTTTCTGACCAATCTGCATTTTTGTGCATTGCCAAGCAGGCAGGCCTCTTTGAAACCCTCATGCTGCTGCTTCAGTCTTTCAGCCTGAAGGCCAGCAACATTTTGCCAGGTGCCAAAGTCTTTATTTTGTTTGCCTATGCTGTTACAAAAATGGAGGAGCACCATTGTGCAGCAGCTGTCTGAAAGCAAGAGGCTGATAAAGTTTGTATTGTTCATTCATCTTGCTCCCTCTTCCTGCTGCTAAAACTTCTACTGTTTTGCCTTTTTAGAGGTGCCACCTTGAACATGCAGATATTGTGATGCTAAGTTCATCTGCCAGCTCCTTCAGCAAACAAAAAGCTAACATAAGTCTCTTTCTTAGCCTGTAAACTAGACCATCTGACCAGCTGTCTGGATATGATTTCTTTTGGGCATTGGCAGGCTAACCCTTCTGGCAAACCCAAACTCAAAAAGGTCAAAGTGACACCCTCTCTTAGTGTGCCCCTTATTCCTTTCTTTTTCTTTTCTGGTCCTGATGGCTTCTCTTCCTTACTTCCTTCAGCAGACCACAAACTCAGCAGTGAAGCTGTACTCAATCTTTTGCAGATCAATGCTGTGCTTGGCACTGCTCAGCTCTCTGACAATGCTTCTAAGGTCTCATGTCCAATCTCTGCCAGCACCATGATGTAGCTCAGACCATAGTCTGCCAACAGCTCTTTGCACTCAGCATCACCATCCAAATGCTGTCTGACTACCTCACCTGCCTTGACCAAGTCATAGGTCCTTCAGACATTGACAAAGCTGGCACTTTACTAAGTGACCTTCATGTTTTGGTCAAGGTACATTATCCTTTTGCTTATTTCTTATTTATTTCTGCATTTATGCAGCTTCCCAGGCTTCTTCCAAGGATTTGGACATTGAACTCATCAATTCTCCCCAGGACAACACCAATTCTGCCATATCCTCCATATAAAAGGCCCCTCCTATTGCAAGCATATTTGTTGTTTATGTTTATGTTAGGTACTTTATTACTTTAGCCCCTATTCTCTTCATTTTGCATACCCAATATAATGCCCTTTGCCCAACTTTTTAAAATTTTAAGTTATTCCAAAATAATAATAAGTACACTGGCTCAAAAAACTGCCTCAATGTTTGGCCTTTTTGGAAAGATTCACATGGTGTGCAACAATTACCTAAGCAAAAAATCATAGAAAATCACATGACATACAACTGCATCCTGGCTTCCATAATGATGTATAAATCATGTGATTTGGACAAGAACTCGTTTATTAATAAATCAAACAAAATATTCAATCATTGGGGCAGTTTTTTGACCCACTCTAATCTAGTACTTGGTATGGCCTCCATTTGCCTTTATAACTGCTTTGATCCTTCTAGGCATGCTCTCTATGAGGCTTTGACATACCTCTGGTGGTATTTCATTCCACTCCTTGACCACACTCTCCCACAACTCATGCACTCCTTTAAGGGGTACCTCATACTCCAAAAGTTTGTGCTTGATGTAAACCCAGAGGTGTTCAATGGGATTGAGGTCAGGGGATTGGGCAGGCCAGGATATCACAATGATGTTGTTATCAGAAAACCAGGTTGTTGCCTGTTTGAAGGTGTATTTTGGGTCATTGTCCTGCTGAAAATATTGTTCTTCCTCCTCCATTTCCAACTTCTCAAAGCTTTCCACCACTCCCTCATCCAAAATCTCACAATACTGTGCAGCATCCATCTTTCCCTGAACTTCAATGAGCTTCCCTACTCCATTCCAACCCATGCAGCCCCATACCATTAAATTGTTTCCTCCTCCATGCTTGACAGTTGGTGTAGTGATGCGGTCAGGTAGTGGTTCTCCTGGAATTTTCCACACATATACCTTTCCATCTGATCCAATCCAATTGATCTTTGTCTCATCACTCCACAAAACTCTTTTCCAATCCTCCACTGTCCAGTTTTCATGATACTGAGCAAACTTGAGCTGGTTTGCACAATGAGCAGCCTTGAGCATGGGAACTTTCTTCTTTGTTGCTGAGCAAAAACCTGCCTCCTTCAATGCATTCCTGACTGTCTGAGGATTGACAGGACTGGAGATGACAGAAGTAATGAACTGTGTAGCTTGAACAGCATTATCCAGCTTCCCAGTAGTAAATTGATGAATAATAGAATGTTTGTCACATGCTGTAAGCTTGGAAGGATGACCTCCAGGATAATTCTCTTTGTTGCTCTCCAGTTCTTTACTGATCCTCCCCACAGTGCCCTTTTCCAAGCCAGTTTTTGCTTGGATTTGATGCTGAGAATACCCCTCATTAAGGAGAGAAGCAACAGAAGAGCAATTGGCAGCAGAAACAGGTTGCATGATTGTGGTAGAGTGTCAAGAAGGTAATTGATTGAAGGTTGAACATGTCAAATTAGTACAAAAAAGGTCATATGACATTGTTTATACTTCCCACAAGGTGTTTCCATCTTCTACTGCTGAAAAGTATTGAGAAAATATTAAAATTCAAGTGAGTCAAAAAAAACTGCCCCAATGATTGAATATTTTGTTTGATTTATTAATAAGTGAGTTCTTGTCCAAATCACATGATTTATACATCATTATGGAAGCCAGGATGCAGTTGTATGTCATGTGATTTTCTATGATTTTTTGCCTAGGTAATTGTTGCACACCATGTGAATCTTTCCAAAAAGGCCAAACATTAGGGCAGTTTTTTGAGCCAGTGTAATATTTTTTGGATATCAAATAAAATAATAACTATTATTATCTAGTCTTGTGAAGACTTATGGCCTGTTTCCGAGTCCCAAGGTTCATGTAATGGCATAGTGCCAAAGGAAATATCCTGTAGGGTCTCATTTACAGGTTTCTGCAACTCATTTTGCAGTTCCTCTAGCTTGGCAGGTGTGATATCAATCCACTGCTCAAGACTTTGGGATAGCTGCAATTGTTTGTGAGCTTTATAGGGTACCACTCTGAATGCTGCCACCATCTTTTGCCAGACTGACCTATCTAGTTCTGCTACTATATAGTTACCTCCCTTTGTCTTAGTAATTACTACTAGAGGACCATGAAATCTAGGCAACATTTTAGCACTATGTGAACTTTCAGTGATCATGTTTTCGACCAGAACCAAGTCCAGAGGCTTCAAGTTGAAGTTTTTTATAGAGTGCTTGTGCTCCTCTGCAAACTTTATTGCCCATTGCAACTTGTCCTTGCCTACTCTTTCTCTCATCTCCTCCAAATGCTGATGGTGTTTGGCTGGAGACCTGTCCCTGTAGCCAATTAGTTTCTCAGTAGTTAAAGGACTTTCAGATAGCTCTACTAGCCAGGTTGCCTCAACTAGATCTAATAGTAGGATAGGATAGGCCCCAGTAACCATGAAAGAGGGAGAACATCCAAACCTTTGTTTGATGGTAATCCTATCACTCCACATAACATGGAAGAAGAACCAGAACCATGTAGTACAGTCCTCACAGGCTTTAAACAAGGCTTGTCTGACATCCTAATGAGGTCTTTCAATCCTGCCATTGGCTGGTGAGTTGTATGGTGAAATAGAAACTCCTCTAATCCCATACTTTCTCTCTAGCCAAGCAGTAATCTTTCTGAATTGACCAGCATTATCTGTGACAATGGGCAACAATACAACTCCATCTACAAATGACATCTTCAAACAGCCATTGGCCAATGGTTTTGTGATTCTCCTTTCTCAAGGGTCTTCCTTCCATCCAGGTGAATAAGGCACATCTTCCATGTACAATATACTTGCAACCATTTGAGGCTGATGTCATGTGTATGGTATCAATGTGGATTGTTTGGAAAATTGAAGGTGTGTATGTGACTATTGGCCCTCTATTTACAACTGTCTTCTGGGAAATTTGATAATTGTAACAAGTTCCGATATACCACTGCACATCTCCATAAATCTCAGGCCACCAAAAATGTTCTTGTATCAACATTTTTATGGCATAGGCCCCTCTATGGCCTAGAGCATCATGTGTAGATTTGAGCATAAACATCCTTCTGTCCATAGAGACTATTAGTTTATGTCTTTTTGCTCACTACCTTGTCTATGCTCCAGATAAGTCTGGGTTTCTTCTGTCCCTTCATCCTCCATTTCCTTGGGTAACAAGGGAGCAGTCAGTGCTAGAACTGCTACTAGATCCAGCCTTATTGTTGGTGTCTGACTTGGGATAGCAGCCCTTAGCTCTTGCTCTTGAGCTCTAGCTTGACTGAGTTCTTGACTAAAGTCTGATACTTCAGTGGCTATTGGATGTAAATAACCACTCTAGTATCTATCTGGTCTGCAAACTCCTCCAGTAGTAAAGGGTCCTCTTCCTCCCATCCAGGTGTCTAGTTATCTTTGGCTGGATACTCAAAGTTCATTGACTTTGGTTCATCCATAAACTCAAGATGCTTCAGTTGCAATGAGGGTTTTAGTCAACTTCTCTATGAGCATGGCACCAGCATCATCAAAGATTGTGGCAATGCCTGGCTGTTTTGCAAGTTTGCTGATTGATGGAAGGAGTACAGCTTGGGGACAAGTAAAGCATTCTTAAGTTTAATGTGGGCTCCATCTTTAATATGGAGACTGGAATGGATCCTCTGCATCATCTGCCTCGTCATTGTCGGTGGAGAGGCTGCTAGGGTCTACAAATTTGCTTGATGCAGTCAAAGAAAAATAATTGAATTGACGAGTGGCCGACGTCATCAGTGGCACAGGAACACTTTGTGGCTGTCTGTACACGTTTTGCAGGGGTGGAGGTGACCTGTCAATGGCATCCTCTGTCTAAAATAGCTTTGCGATCCAAGAGATGGAAATTGAACAGACACCTCATGTTTCTTTGATTGAATCAGCGTTATACCTGCCCTTTCCAGATCTTCCCCGCAATTGAGCCGTGCTGTTGAGCTTGTACTGGATAATAGGGCATGAAACTACAAGCCAGAAGTGTGATGGTCTTGTCCAGTTTGGAAGGTGGGCAAGGGCTGATCATAGATGATAACGACGTCTTCCGCAAATGGCATCCACTTTGTCACTTGATCCATAACACGAGGCAAGCATCGGTCCATCCCGCGCCCTTTGCCCAAGCCTTCTCATTTCTTCTGCCTGTCTAGTACGGAAGGTGTCACCCAAGCTTACCTTGACAAGCTTCGTGTGATCAATGGCGGTCTTCTGTGGCCTCTGTCCGAGCTAAAATGTTCTTGCATCTATTCTGTGAACGCCCAACACGTACCGGTGTGATCCATGCATCTAATGTTGCTGTCGAATCTTTCATATTACAACCGCCCAATTCAAACAGTAAACCAAACAAACGCGCCGATACATGTCCAACCAATTGGCGGAGGATGATCGATTGGTCATCTATTGGCTTCTGACGGGCATCCAGGCATACGACTTCCGCTGGAAAGAAATGTCTTCACAGTTCCGTCCTCTAATCCTCTCGGAGAATGCAATTCAAGCTGCTATCAATTTGTAGAAGGATATACACCATCACTAGCTGGTGCTCAGGGCAATTTCACATCTTTACCTCCTAGCTTTTTACGCAACACTATTCAGACAAAATCAGCTATAGGGTCCACTCATGTGCTCAATCGTTTTCTAGGAACAGAACAATTGATTTATGCAACGTGCAATCTGCACATCGCAACATATGACAGTCTCCATGGCTTTTTCGGGTAGACAATAATCTCACCAAATGGACCTACTATTGAAAAAGTGCGTATATTCAGCATGGCCATATCACCGACCTGTGGAAGTCTTCAAGTGCCTCATGACCATCCCCTGCTCAGGCAATGGAATTCATCCCAATATAAACCAACAATTTAATAGAACAACGTCCCCGAAATAATCTATCTTCCACTCACATGGACTACCAGCCTCAGTTTCGTTCCATCAAGCGACAAGCATTCGGCTCCAATCTCGAACACTTGAATCTTACTGAATTATGCATCGACTCTCTTCCTTCCAATGTTAGTGGCCAATCGGTTATTCATTGGTGCGTATTTTTTTTTGCTTATACCTTCAGCCTGGACTGACTGATTATTGGTAGGAGGTTAATAGCAGGCTTCATGGTGCCAATGGGCCATGGCTCAAACACGATGAATTCACTGGTCCTGGACCCTGTCAAGGATGGAGTCGATCATCGTAAAGTCGTCATCTCGTAAGGTCCTTTGATAACTACCATTTTCCCTCCTGATTGCTTGGATAGGGCAACGTTGAAACCATACTTCGGCTCATACTCATCGGTCCAAAATCAATGGAAGGTAAAGGTGGTTAAGAACTTGACCTCCAACAATCTGGTGGAGTTGTTTGACTGCTGGGGGCTTAACCGGTTTTTCAATAACGAAAGTGGGTTTGGGTGCCGAACTTTTGTGCAGGGAGCCATCCGCGCCCTTGAAATGAAGGGGTACCTAGAACCGGGAGCAGAAAGTTCCTTTGTGGAATTGACAGAGTCTATAGCAGAGACCACACGCCACCTGGTCCCAGATGAATCGGGGGCAGGTTGGTCTGGATGTACTGTGTGATCCACTAGACGTTGAACGGCCACATTGTTAGACCAACTGCATATTATGGTAGAATTATTGCACCGATGACAGTTAACAGTGCAGTATATCGAAGTGCAGTATATCAATAATTACGAGGTTCATCATTATCCACCTGGCCTAGGAAAAGTTGAAGCTTTCTGACATCCTTTTCCACCACCTCTCCTGCCTAAAGTATGGTCCGCAAATGAAGGGAATCAATTGCTGCCAGAACACATCATTCGTCCCGCTGATGTGTTCCATCTGATTCTGCGCCTGCATCGTTGTATACTCAAACCACACCGGATAATATCCTGCCCAAGCCCAGTCAATGATCCAAAGACAACCATCTTCGCCAAGAATGATGTTGCGGAGGTTGAGGTCCTGGTGTGTCAGTACAAGTGGTCCAGAGTCATCAAAGTGTTCCTTCCACTGAGGGTCATCTTGAGGAGGAGTACGTGCCAACCTTACCGCGGTTTGCTGCCGTTCATAGAACAATCCTGAAAGTTCGGTATAGGACGCGAATGGACCGCGTTCAGGGTACAAGTTACCAAACATAGGCGAAGTGCACATCCGCGGGCCTTTCATGCTGGGTGGACCGGGCGGCGTTGTCGCAGATGCTTTCAGGCCACGTAGCTGACGAATGTAACGACGCAACGTGAAAGCGATGCCAATCTTTCGCCAGGTTGAAAGAGTCGGCCAAGCTTGAGCTAACGTTTGACCTGGGAAAGTAATGTATAGCAATGCAATGGGAACCACGGCTGGGTTCCAACAGGTCGTGAACATACCAGGAATGTAATCCATGAAGATCCAAAAGAAGCCGGCCAAGGATAAGACACGACGTACTCGTGGGACGGGGATGGTCGTCTCTGCAAACACAAGGTTGAGTACATTGGCTTCTGTTGCGTCGGGGTCGTCCATGTCCATAGGGTGGTATCTCTTGACAACTGTATTAGGCGTTGCTTTGCGAACGTCACTGAAGACAAGGGAAAAGTCATCGGGAGAAGGTATTAGTTGAGGGGCAGCCCGTAAGAGGTCCAGAACCGTGTCATCGTTAAGGTGGTCAATGTCTGACTGCTACACGCTCGAACATTAGGCCGAGGACGGGGTCTAACTTGAAAGATACATAACACAACTCACAGCGATACTCCTTTGCGGCCTTTGATCAGGCATTACATGTGTCAGCACAAGGCCCAATGTGTCTGCGATCGCCCCAAGAAATACGTAGAACAGCCATTTGGTGTCCATGAGGAATGAGGATGTGTAGAGAAGGTTCCAAGAGAAACACGATTTTATGATTTACTTCCAACTGTATGTGTTGGGACCCATGCAACAAACCACACGTGGCAAGGGCCAATTGGATACAGAGAGAATCAAAGTAATTCGGCAGCGGAATTTCAGGAGAGGTGATATATGTACAATATGTACTTAGCCCACATCTTGATTAGTGACTGCGACCGCAAACTCGTCCGACTCCGATGGCCGAGAGCTATTTTGGATCCATCATAATTCATTCATTACGAAGAGACCATATGGCGATTTATATCGTGAACGGTGTTGCTGGTCATGCTGACAGGTATTTCAAGGTCAAACGTGACTTTTCAACTGCTTTTTATGGCGAAAGCAGTCCATTACTTCCATCGTCCGGTCCGGGGACTATTCTTTATCAAGCAATACACGCGAGTAAAGTCCTCCGTGTCAAGGCCATATCGGATGCATTACTGCATTCTAGGTTCCTTTGTCTCTTCTCCTTCACCATTTCAAGTCTCCAATCAGACCCTCGAACAACAGTACTATGCTCCATGCTGTCATTTAGCGTGTTCTCGAGCTGGTCTGTAATTTATCGTTTGTTATCTTATGTTGATCCATGTGCTAGCCTCGTGCACGTCTTTCCTTGTCAACAAGTCGTGATTTCTATAAGCTCTCTTATAAGTTTTCCCTTCTGACCGCCTGGATTGAAACCTTACGCCGGCTCAACCTTGACGGTCCGCGATCGATGGAGGGCAAAGAATTTAACCTCCAATCTTGTTGTTTGGCCACTGTGATAGATTTTATAACAAAGGCGACTTTCTGTTTGACATTTGCGCAAGGACCCATCCGTGCCCTCAAAAATGAAGGGGAACAAAAATGGAAGAGTTTCTTGCGGTCAGGATGAAGTCCAGCGCAGAGACTACCCATCACTTGGGTCCAGTCAAAACGGAGGCAGGTTGATCTGAGTGTAACAATATGTTCCCATATGAGCTCGATAAGCTCATATTGTATTTTGTATTCACCGTTTGAGCTCGTTGATGTCAAGAAATTTCCAACTCCATCCGAATTCCGACCCACATATTTTGTCGACTTCAATTCCCAAACCCTAAATCCCCTTTCCTCCTTTATTACTGTTTCATTATTTCATCGTCATTTACCTCCTCTTAGCAGCTTGACGTACATGAAGACCGCGGCCACTTCTTGTCCTCTCTTCCATGCATTTTTGATGAACAATGTTAAGACATGTCGCAAGTTGTTTGTTGTCCTGCCTGGCCTTCCTCCAAACTGGGACTTTGGTGGGATGTTGGCTTTCTCCGCATAATATGCAAGCTTTGTCTTCATTCACGCACATGAGAGGACTTTTGCAACTGTGTCAAGCAGCGCAATGGATCTGTACAAGTTTGGGTTTGCATAGTCATTTCTTGTCGGTTTTCCCAGCACCACCATCTTAAACACTTTCCATCTCTCTGGGCCAACTTTGAGGTTGAAAGTTCCTCTGAAGATAGGTCTGAGGTATGGTACGCTCAACCTATTTCTCAATAACAAAAGTGGATTCGGCTGCCTTACTTTTGTGCAAGGAGTCATCCGTGCCCTCGAGATGAATGGATACCTGGAACCAGGAGCGGAAGACTCCTTTGAGACATTGACACAGTCCATCGCAGAGAACATGCACTATATGGCCCCAGATAAAACGGAAGCAGGTCGGTCTGGGTGTACCGTGTGATCCACTGGACATTGGATGGTCAGATATCGTTCGATAAAGTAGCTGCAAATTATGGTAGAATTATCGTACCTATGGTAACAGTGTAGTATATCAATAACTACAAGTTTCATAACAACGTTCACCTGTCCTACAGAAAGTGGAAACTCTTTAATATCCTTCTCCACCACCTCTCCTGCCTAAAATAGGGCCCAAAGGGATCAACTTCTTCCAGAACACATCGTTCGTCCCACTGACGTGTTCGAAATGATTGGACCTGCATGGTTATATACTCAAACCATACCGGATAATATCCTGCCGAAGCCCAGTCAATAATCCAAAGGCGACCGTCTTCGCCAAGAATAATGTTGCGGAGGTTGAGGTCCTGGTGTGTCAGTACGAGTGAGTCATCAAAGTGTTCCTTCCACTGAGGGTCATCTTGAGGAGGAGCACGTGCCAACCTTGCCGCTATTCGCTCCCGTTCATTAAAAAACTCTGAAAGTTCAGCATAGGACGCGAATGGACCTCGGTCAGAGTACAAGGTACCAAACATAGGTGATTCGCAGATCCGCGGGCCTTTCATGCTGGGTGGACCGGGCGGCGTTGTCGCAGATGCTTTCAGGCCACGCAGCTGACGAATGTAACGACGCAACGTGAAAGCGATGCCAATCTTTCGCCAGGTTGAAAGAGTTGGCCAAGCTTGAGCTAACGTTTGACCTGGGAAAGTATTTCATAAGAATGCAATGGGAACCACGACTTGGCTACAAGAGGTCGTGGACATACCAGGAATGTAATCCACGAAGGTCCAAAAGAAGCCGCCGAAGAATATGACACGACGTACTCGTGGGACGGGGATGGTCGTCTCTGCAAACACAAGGTTGAGTACATTGGCTTCGATTGCATCGGGGTTGTCCATGTCCGTAGGATAGTATCTCTTGACAACTGTGTTAGGCGTCACTTTGCCAATGTCACTGTATAGTAATGGATCTTCGGGAGGGATTAGTTGGGGGGCAGGACCTAAGAGGTCTAGAAGCGTGTCGTCGCTAAGGTGGTCGATGTCTGACTGCTATCAGTTTGAATATTAGGCCTAGGACAGGATCCAAAAATTCAGAAGACAACTCACAGCGATACTCCTTGGCGGCCTTCGATCAGGCGTTGTATGAGTCAAGAAAAGGTCGAATGTGTCTGCAATCGCCCCAAGAAATACGTAGAACAGCCATTTGGTATCCATGAAGATGTCGAGAACAGCAAACCGAGAGACAGGTTCTATAATCTATAATCCGTGGGGGTTGGGACCCACACGCACAACAAAACACACATGGCAAGGGTCAATTAAATTGGATACCAGAGAGAATCTGAGCCCACACCTTAGACGTTTGTGGTTCGTGACCGCGACCGCAGATTTTCGTTCGACTTTGAGCGGCCAAAAGCTATTCTGGATTACTCGTAATTCATTCATTACGAAGAGATCTATTCTGGTTTTCAACTTCTTTGCCCACGATGTTCAATGAAGCCGTATGGCTATCCATATTATGAACGGTGTTGCTCATGCTGACAGATATCTCAAGGTAGAACGTGGCTTTCAAGTGCTTTTTATTGCGAAAGCAGTCAATTACTTCCATCGATGTTATCCGGCTGCGAATCCCCATTCTTTATCAAGCAATCCCCGCGATGTAAAGTCCTCCGTGTCTAGGTCATATCGGATGCATTGTTGCGCTATGGGTTCTTTTGTCTCTCCTTCACCATTCCAAGTCTCCGATCAGGCCCTCGAACGACGGTACTGATACTTCATGGTGTCGTTTAGCGTGTTCTCGAGCTGCTCTAGAATTTATCGTCCGCTGTCTTATGTTGATCCATAACAAATCTGCTAGCCTCGTCCACGTCTTTCCTCATCAACAAGCCGTGATTTCCTTATTAACTACCATTTCCCCTTCTGATTGCTTGCATAGGGCAATGATAAAATCTTATGCCGGTTCCACCTTCTCGGTCCGCGATCACTGGAAGGCAAGAACTTAACCTCCAACAATCTGGTGGAGTTTTTTTGGCGTTGAGGGGGCTTAATTGGTTCCAAATTTTCTTGGCATTGACAGAGTTCATTGCAGAGACCATGCGCCACCTGGTCCCAGATGAATCAGGAGCAGGTTAGTCTCGGGGCCATGTCACCCACTGGACATTAAACGACCAGATATCCTGTAGCTAGGATTACCGCACCTATGACTAAATAAACAACTATGATATGCATAACAATGCAGCGTCCACCCGTCCTAGCGACAGATATGCTCCGTGACATCTATCTCCACCACCTCTCCTGCCTAAAGTATGGCCCACAAATGAACGGGATTAACCGGGCAACGATAAAACTTCACGCCGGCTCAACCTCGTCGGTCGGCAATGACTGGACGTTAAGAACTTGACCCCCGACAGTTTGTTGGAGTTGTTCACCTCCTGAGGGCTTAACCGATTTTTTAACAACAAGAGTGGGTTTTATTGTAGATACAATCACTTGTATGCGTGAGCACGTATTTTATGGGCTCACCTCAGTCTGTGTAGAATAGACTCAGGTGCGCCCGAGCTCCGATCCGTGTCTATATCCGCGTCGCCTATTTCCTAATCTGTCCTGTTCTCGCACATGTCCCTCGTATCCTGCACGACTCTTTTCCCAACAGGTTTGGGTGCCGAGCTTTTGTGCGAGGAGCCGTCCGTGCTCTTGAAACGGAGGGGTACTTGGAACCAGGAGCAGAAGACTCTTTTGTGGCACAGACGAAGTCCGTTGCAGAGACCAAGCGCCACGTAGTTCCAGATGAAACAGGGGCTGGTTGGTCTAGAGACTATGTGACCCACTGGACATTGAACGACTAGCTATCAAGTAGCTAGAATTATTGCACCTATGACAGGGAACAGTGTAGGATATCAATAACAGTTTTCATAACAACATGCAGCATCCACCTATCCTACCGACAGAGCATGCTCCGTGACATCCATATCCACCACCTCTCCTGCCTAAAGTATGGCCCGCAAATGAACGGGATTAATTGCTTCCAGAACACATCATTCGTCCCACTGATGTGTTCCATCTGATTTTGGAACTGCATGGTTGTATACTCGAACCACACCGGATAATATCCTGCCCAAGCCCAGTCGATGATCCAAAGACGACCGTCTTCGCCGACGATAATGTTACGGAGGTTGAGATCCTGGTGTGTCAGTACGAGTGGTCCAGAGTCATCAAAGCGTTCCTTCCTCCTCGGGTCGTCTGGAGGAGCACCTGCCATTCGTGCCGCTATCTGGAGCCGTTTATTGAAAAACTCTGACAGTTCAGTGTAGGACGCGAATGGACCGCGGTCAGACTTCACAGCACCAAACATAGGTGATTCGCAGACACGCGGTCCTTGTATACTGGGTGGACCAGGAGGCGTTGACGCAGATGCCTTCAGGCCACGCAGCTGACGAATGTAACGACGCAACGTGAAAGCGATGCCAATCTTTCGCCAGGTTGAAAGAGTCGGCCAAGCTTGAGCTAACGTTTGACCTGGGAAAGTATTTCATAAGAATGCAATGGGAACCACGACTTGGCTACAAGAGGTCGTGGACATACCAGGAATGTAATCCACGAAGGTCCAAAAGAAGCCGCCGAAGAATATGACACGACGTACTCGTGGGACGGGGATGGTCGTCTCTGCAAACACAAGGTTGAGTACATTGGCTTCGATTGCATCGGGGTTGTCCATGTCAAGAGGGTAGTATCTCTTGACAACTGTGTTAGGCGTCACTTTGCGAACGCCACTGTAACGGATATCGTTTTCAATAGGGACTAGTGGAGGGGAGGGACCTATAAGGTCCAGAAGCGTGTTATCGCTGAGGTGGTCAATGTCTGACTGTTATCAGCTTGAACATTAGGCCTGGGTCTCAAAATTAAAAAGACAACTCACAGCGATGCTCGTTTCCGGCCTTCGGTCAGGCATTACATATGTCAGGATAAGGTCTAATGTGTCTGCAATCGCCCCAAGAACTACGTAGAACAGCCATTTGGTGTCCATGAGACGTCCAGGAAAGGACACGGTTCTATAATTTACTCAGTGGGTGTCGGGACCCACATAACAAAACACACGTGGCAAGGGCCAACCTGGATACAGACAGAATGAAAGACCGAGGTGAATATGCTTGTGATTGTCGTCCGTCGACAGAGATTCTCCCGTAATTCATGGTCGTGGCTGACAGATATCTCAAAGTAGTCGAACGTGGCTTTCAATGGTTGAAGCAGTCAATTACCCTCGATGACGATATTATACGATCGGGGTACTGCGAATCCATTCTTTATCTGCAAACCTCGCGACGTAAGATCCTCCGTCTGAAGGCTCTATCGCATTATTGCGCTATGTGTTCCTTCTTAGACCCTCGAACAACTACGGTACTGGTGCCTCAAGCTTCGTGGTGGGATGCTCCCGTCATTTATCATTCGTTGTCTTATATGATCGTAACAAATGTGCTCGCCTTCTTTCCTCGTTATAAGTTCATCTACATAGTGGAACGGAGATGGCTGATGTCCGATCCTTCTGCCCAACTTTCACTGACGTTACAATTTTGCGTACAGCTGCCACCATAATCATGGACATTTTCGGATATGGACTATCGACGCTTCATTCTATTGGCTTCATTGACTTACATGTGCCTTCCATTTTCTGGATTATTATGACCAGAATCGAACGAATCGGAACTTTCAATGCGATTGAGCTTCCGACCATCTTGTCCCAGGCAGCACTGGCATGACTGCGGAGATTCGGGTCACTCTTGATAGAGTTTATCTCCTCGAATCAGTGTTCGTCCTTGCCATAGAATCTGGAGCATGTTTTATCGTTAGCCAGCCATACGAATATGACTTTCGCTAGTCTCCAAATCGGTGACATTTTCCTTCGTCATCGGAATCTTGTGATTGCGGGCAAGATGTAAGCCCATGCCTGCAAATGTATTTTGCATACGAATGACGATGGTATTTTTGTCGGCGGAGCCTTGCGACCGAGCTGTTCTGGATGATCTAGGGCTGCAGAGATACTCAAAACATTCCACTTAGCCCTGTCGCCTCATATTTGTTATATTATACGAGCATCATCTGTGTTAAGTTAAAGGACTGAGCCTGCCGCTCTTGCTTTACACAAGATGGAGGTTGCCGAGTGTTCCACTAGTCAAATATGCATGTGACAGAGTATTCATGGCATCCTGGATGGCGATATCAATGGAACAGTTCTCAGTTATTATGGCCACCGCGTTAGCGTCCGACCCGACAGGTTTTATGCCCTCGACGGAATCGGACTCGGAATCGCACGAAGTTTCGGCCATCTCATGTGGTTGTAATGAGCGTTGACCACATAAGACAACGCTCGAGAACACGCTCAACGACACCATGAAGCATCAGTACCGTTGTTCAAGAGTCTGATTGGAGACTTAGAATGGTGAACGAGAAGAGACAAAGGAACCCATGGCGCAGTAATGCATCCGATAGGGCCTCCACACGAAGGACTTTACATCCGCGGGGATTGCTTGATAAAGAATGGGGATTCGCAGTCCTGGGAAAGGATGACATTGATGGAAGTAATTGACTGCTTTCGCTATAAAAAGCAGTTAACTGAGGTTTGCTATGATAGCAATACTATCCTTTGACTTCTTTGTGATTATACTTGAGATATCTTTCAGACTAGCAACACCGTTCATGATATAGATGGCCATATGGCTTCATTGAACGTCGTGAACAAAGAAGTTAGAACCAGAAGAGATCTCTCCGTAATGAACGAATCCAAAATAGCTCTCGGCCATCGGAGTCAGACGAGTTTGCGGTCGCAGTCATAGGTGGTGTGGGCTCAGTACATATCTCACCTTTCCTGGAATTCTGCTGCCGAATTACTGATCTTTCATTCTCTCTGTATCCAATTGGCCCTTGCCACGTGTGGTTTGTTGTGTATGTGGGACCCAACACCCACTGAGTACTCTGGAACCTTTTCTCTTTCCTCATGGACACCAAATGGCTGTTCTACAAATTTCTTGGGGCGATTGCAGACACATTAGACCTTATCCTGACTCATGTAAGGCCTGATCGAAGGCCGGAAACGAGCATCGCCGTGAGTTGTCTTTTGAGTTTTTAGGCCCCCGTTGCAGGCCTAATGTTCAAGCTGATAATAGTCAGACATTGACCACCTTAGCGATAACACGCTTCTGGACCTTATAGGTCCCTCCCCTCCACTAGTCCCTATTGAAGACGATATCCGTTACAGTGACGTTCGCAAAGTGACGCCTAACACAGTTGTCAAGAGATACTTCCCTCTTGACATGGACAACCCCGATGCAACAGAAGCCAATGTACTCAACCTTGTGTTTGCAGAGACGACCATCCCCGTCCCACGGGTTCACCGTGTCTTGCCCTTCTACGGCTTCTTTTGGATCTTCATGGACTACATTCCTGGTATGTTCACGGCCTGTTGGAACCAAGTCATGGTTCTTATTGCATTGCTATGAAATACTTTTCCAGGTCAAACCTTAGCTCAAGCTTGGCCGACTCTTTCAACCTGGCGAAAAATTGCCATCGCTTTTACATTGCGTCGTTACGTTCGTCAGTTGCGTGGCCTGAAGGCATCTCCGACAACGCCTCCCGGTCCACCCAGTATACAAGGACCGCGTGTCTGCGAATCGCCTATGTTTGGCGCTGTGAAGTCTGACCGCGGGCCATTCGCGTCCTATACTGAACTCTCAGGATTTTTCAATAAACGGCTCCAGATAGCGGCACGAATGGCAGGTGCTCCTCCAGACGACCCGAGGAGGAAGGAACGCTTCGACGACTCTGGACCACTCGTACTGACACACCAGGATCTCAATCTCCGTAACATCATTGTTGGCGAAGACGGTCGTCTTTGGATCATTGACTGGGCTTGGGCAGGATATTATCCGGTGTGGTTCGAGTATACAACCATGCAGTTCCAAAATCAGATGGAACACATCAGTGGGACGAATGATGTGTTCTGGAAGCAGTTGATCCCGTTCATTTGTGGGCCATACTTTACGCAGGAGAGGTGGTGGATATGGATGTCACGGAGCATGCTCTGTCGGTAGGATAGGTGGATGCTGCATGTTGTTATGAAAACCCTGTCGGTAGGATAGGTGGATGCTGCATGTTATGAAAACTCTGTCGCTAGGATAGGTGGATGCTGCATGTTGTTAAGAAAACTGTTATTGATATCCTACACTGTTCCCTGTCATAGGTGCAATAATTCTAGCTACTTGATAGCTAGTCGTTCAATGTCCAGTGGGTCACATAGTCTCTAGACCAACCAGCCCCTGATTCATCTGGGACCACGTGGCGCGTGGTCTCCGCAACGGACTTCGTCTGTGCCACAAAAGAGTCTTCTGCTCCTGGTTCCAAGTACCCCTCCGTTTCAAGAGCACGGATGGCTCCTCGCACAAAGGTTCGGCATCCAAACCCACTCTTGTTGTTAAAAAATCGGTTAAGCCCCCAGGAGGTGAACAACTCCAACAAAGTGTCGGGGGTCAAGTTCTTAACCACCTTTGCCGACCAGTCATTGCCGACTGACGAGGTCGAGCCGACGTAATTTTTTACCGTTGCCCTATCCAAGCAATCAGCAGGGGGGAAATAACAGCTATCAAAGAACCTCACGAAATGACAACTTGACGATGATCATCTTCGTCCTTAAGGGGGTCCACCACCACTGAAAGCTTCCCAAGGTCCATTGGCGACTCGATGCATGCAATAAGCCTCCTACCGATATTTGGTCAGGCTGAAGGTACAACAAAAAATACGCACCAATGGATGATCGATTGGCCATCAATGTTGCCAGGAATCGAGTCCACTCGGAATTGAGTAATCTCCAGATGGTCGAGAATGGTACTAAATCCGTGTCGCTCAATGTCACAAAACTTGGGCTGGTAATCCATGTCAGTGGAAGATAGATTATTTCGGTCGATTGACTGGTTGGTTTATATTGGGATAAATTACCTTGCCCCGAGCAGGAGATGGTCATGGGGCGTTTGGAGACTTTCACAGGTTGGTGATATGGCCATGCTGAATATGCGCACTTTTTCGATAGTAGGTCCATATTGTGTACCCGAAAAACCCATCAAGACTGTCATGTGCTGCGATGTGCAGATTGCACGTTGCATAAATCCATTGTTCTGTTCCTAGAAAACGATTGAGCACATGAGTGGACCCTATAGCTGATTTTGTCTGAATAGTGTTGCGTAAAAATCTAGGAGATAAAGATGTGAAATCGCCCTGGGCACCAGCTAGTAATGGACGACTCGCGTCTATCCTTCTACGAATCGATAGCAGCTTGAATCACCTCCAAGAGGATTAGAGGACGGAACTGTGAAGACATTTCTTTCCATTGGAAGTCGTATGCCCACAGAGGACCGCCATTGACCACACGAAGCTTGTCAAGGTAAGCTTGGGCGACACCTTCCAAACTGGACAGGCAGAAGAAATGAGAAGGCTTGGGAAAAGGGCGCGGGATGGACCGATGCTTGCCTCATGTTATGGTTCAAGTGACAAAGTGGATGCCATTTGCGGAAGAGTTGGTGCAGGGTCCGTCGTCATCATCTATGATCAACCCTTGCCCACCTTCCGAACTGGACAAGACCATCACACTTCTGGCTGGTAGTTTCATGCCCTATTATCCAGTCCAAGCTCAACAGCACGGCTCGATTGCGGGGAAGATGCGAAAAGGGCAGGTACAACGCTGATTCGATCAAATCGGCACACTTGCTTTACACAAGATGGAGGTTGCCGAGTGTTCCACTAGTCAAATATGCATGTGACAGAGTATTCATGGCATCCTGGATGGCGATATCAATGGAACAGTTCTCAATTATTCGTTAGCGTCCTACCCGACAGGTTTTATGCCCTCGACGGAATCGGACTCGGTGTCGCACGAAGTTTCGGCCATCCCATGTGGTTGTAATGAGCGTTGACCATTCGCCTGGTTATTCATACCAGGTTTGGTCATCGTGCCCGACCCAAGAACATCATCTATTGGTAACCCCTTGGGTAGTCGCGACACTTGCCATAGGCAACCTGTTACGTTGCATAACTGACCTCGAAAATGGTAATGTCAACGAATGTACTTGTACTATGTTAGTATTTTACAGCTGAGTAACGGATTTCGGTCCGATGACAGTCTAATCCGATAACAAATTTTTGTATCTAGAGACGGATTCTGAGCTGATAGCGTGGCTTTATCAGGAGCTGATCACTCCAATTGTCTGCCTGATGGTTTCGGTATTGCCCGAAGTTCTTAACAATTTCGTTGCCCCAGGGACTTGTACTCGAGCTGATACATTTTGTCGCTACTCTAATGGGGTCTGGTCTTCTGAAATGAAGAAATTCTGGGTTGAGCCGCAGTCCCTTCAGTTATGGATGAATTCATTGCACCGGCGTCCGTCAATCGTCCCTTGTGTCCACCCCTGCTTCCATGAGGCAGCTTACAAATCCCACCTTTTCCCCGGTAGTCTTTTAATGTGTAGGCGTTTATCATAGGCTCCATGACTTTCATCGTTCATCTTGTCCTTGGAGTTTCACACAAGCTTTCCTGGTATGTCTTTTCGACACTTATCTGGCGCAGTACTTGACCCCGTATTTTTCCACACGGATGTCGTATTGTGGGCTTCAGGGCTGGCCCTGATGATCCAGTCGTGACTCACCTCCATTTGTTATTGGAAAGATGCCACGACCAAGATTGTGGTCACCTGGCTACACTTGTTCCCCTGTTAGGTATTTGGTCTCAGGAGAAGTGCCCAGGCGTCATACGCCAACGCATGTCCAGGCTCGTCATCATAAAGGCAGATCAATGACATTTTACTGATTGCATCGATCGTGATATGTGTGACGAACTCTGAGGGTGGTTCAAGACGGTCAGCTTCAGTTCCAACTCCAAGCAATTCACTTCAACCTGGATCAAGTGACGATGCAAAGGTCTGAAATGCAGAGTTTTGGTGGTATTCTGCGTGTAGCACAGCCCGCAAAGTCCGTTAACGAGCGGTGATCAATGATAAGATAATGACCGGCCAAAACACTGATCCGGGCTGAGGAGTTTACCGTCAATAACAGACCACAACTCTCTTAACGCGTCTCTGACAGACCTCTCGTCGACGCCATCTGTGGCCGTCGTTCCGTGGAACAAGGTGAATAATTAGTTAGTAGGGCCCATCATTCGGCGTAAGTTTTGCCACAAACTTACAAGCATAATCATATAACGCGTGGACCTAACATGAGGCGATTAGGGCATAACGTGGTCGTCTCGGTCGCCGTCTCGGTCGTCGTCTCGGTCGTCTTTTACGAGGTCCTTGCCCGCCGCCAACTGCCGTACACTTCTAACTTCCTGAATCAATCTTGTCTGGCATTGTCCCATCCATCTATTGCAGTTTCGGGCTTTACGATCAGTGTGTTAAGCTACGAGTCACTGTCCTGGTATAGATGACAACTTTGACGTCTTCCACCCCGATACCATTACCCAACGATATCAGGGCTGAATTAGAGCCTGATAAATCATGGAAGGATGCTCTACGAGCGAAGATCGAGGACGGTCTGTCGTCCATGATTGAGGACGCCGAGAAGAATTACCAGTCAGAGCTTAGCCAGGAAGCATTGTCCGATGCGCGGCGCGAGGCCATCACTCGGGAATTCAACGAAAATATGAACAACATCAGAGAACTCGCACAAGATACCTTTGTGGTTGAACTGGAGCGCGAACGCCAAGAGCGCCGTTGGGCCGCTGGAGTGGACATGATCCCCAGCTGGAATGAGGCCCTCGTTCAGGAGCAGCAGGATATTATGAACAAAATCCAAGGAACTCGCAAAGATACTCAGAGTTCCGGTGTCGCTGAACAATCCTCCTCGGTTCAGCCTATCAATGATCGACCTGTCGTTGAGCTATCCTCTTCCCCTTCTGGCCCTTCGTTTTCGTCACATGCACCTAGTGGTCCAATGGTACAGCATCTTGCAGAAGAGGGAAGGGAGAGATCTTTGAGCGGACTGGAACACTCGGAACAGGGACACAGGAGCTTAACTAGTGCACAGGTTTCCCAACCATTATCAGATCCGACTCCAGAGAAACAAAGGCAACAGGAGGAGAAAGCTCGTCGTATTTTGGAACGCAAAGAACGGGAGCGGCGCGAGTGGGAGCGACAGGAGAAGGCGGACCAGGAAAAGGAGAGGTTGCGAAAGGAGAAGGAGGATGAGATGAAAGAGAAACTCAAGGAACAGGAGCGCGCAAGAATGATAGAGAAGCAGCTTTTGGAGAGGCAGCGTGCGGAGAAGGAGCGGCAGGACAGAGAACGTTCGCAAAAACAGCGCCGGGAGTGGGAACTTGCGGAGAAGGAGCGCGCGGAGAAACAACGGCAGCTTGAAAAAGAAATCTTGGATAAGCAACGGCTAGAGAATGAAAAGAAGAAAGAGAGATTGGAAAGGGAGAAGAGGGAGAAAGAGGAGAGGGAGAAGAGGGAGAGGGAGAGGAAGGAAGGAGAGAGGAAGGACAGGGAGGACAGGGTGAAGGAGGAAAGGGAAAGGCAGAGGAAAGAGAAGGAGAGGCAGGAGAGGGAGAGGCAGGAGATGGAGAATGCGCGCCTCGATCGAGAGCGCTGGGAAAAGGAGCATCTTGAGCAGCTGGAAGCAGCACGTGAGAAGGAAGAGCGCGAGGAAAAGGAGCGGTTGCAACGCGAGGAAGACGGGACGCGCGCGAGAGAGGAGGCTCGAGAACTTCGACGACAAAGAGACGAGCAACGTCAGTCTGTCCGAGAGATTCAAGAGGCGGAGGCACACAGTACGTCCTGTTATTCGCACCATTAAGGTCTATCGAACTGACGAGGCCGAAGATCGCCCACAAACCCCACTGAATGGCAATTCCCCTGAGTCGACTGATGTTGACTTCTCAGATACCTGTGACACGGATGATCTTGAGCTTTTGTCACCGCCTGCGCATTCTATCTCGGCCAGAAAGCACTCTATGCATGAATGGCCAGGAGATTCTCCCGTCAGCAGATCCATCAACAATTCCTCGCGCCTCTCGTCTTCTGATCGGCCTACTGCTCGTTCACCTCCGACGGTGTGGAAGCCGTCTTCTATCGAAGATGATGGTAAACCCTTGTTAGTTGAGTTGGGGCGACGCAATAGTGTTACGAGTATCAAATCAACTGGCTCCGTAGGGGTGCGCCCTAGCATTGTCGATGAACCCATTCTAGAACGTAGCGACAGTGAGGCAGAATATGTGGACGAGAACGTGAGAGTTATGGAATCCGGGGAGTGGTCGACATCCAAGCCTTGGGAGAGAGAGAGACGTAGGGAGCACTGGAAGAGCTCCCCAAGCGATGGCCCCCGTAGCGACGAATCTCATGCACCTCAATTTTCGAGCCTAAGGGCCTCTCATCGAGCAGAAGACACCAAATTGCTTCCTCCCCGAGATCGCTATGATAGTGAACAAAATTACAGAGGTCTTCGCTACCATCACTCGGAGGAGATCCCAAGTCGCCCGCCATCTAATGTACGAGCCCCACTACGTCGCGAGCATTCCTTCCATGAAGATTTTGATGACGTATATCAGCCGTATCCTCCCTCTCGAGCAATCGGGCCTAGAACATCATTCGAAGATCGCGGTACACTTTATACATCTTTTCAGCCGTCTTCTCAAGGGCGGGTGCCCTCTCGGCCGTCCTCCACTCTGAACGATGAGCGAGATTACCATGATCAAGCTAGCTACAGGCACTACCCAACGCCTCCTGCTTCCGTGAATCGTCCGACGACTCGTGATCATATGGCACCGTCTAGCAGGTACTCATCCGGCCTCTCTTATGGATATAACGGCGAATCCAGAAGCAACACTTTGAAATATGCTCAACAACAAGAGAGCTCTCTTTCACGCAGACCTTCTGAAAGCCGGCCTAATCTGAACCGAGGACCATCCTTCACTCAGAATTATTCAGAAGGTAAGTTTATCTCACGTGCGTCTAACCTCGGCCTTTACCCATGTCTTATCACAGAGCCAAGTCCATTGCATGCCTCTTCTTCGGAATCCTACTCGCGTAGCTATGAAAGAAAGGCATCTGCCAGCATACCAATTTTAGCACGTCAACATCGACCTTCATATGGATCAGAGGAGACAGACGGTTGGAGGTCGTGGTCCACTGATTCGCCCCCACTTCGTCGTGAGTCACGACGGGAATCTAAACATAGAGATCGTTACGACCAAGATCGGAGCGAGTTTCAGGATTCTGAATATTGCGGCCGAAGTGGACGAGAATACGAAGTTTGGCATCCCGACCCTTATCCATATTATGGACCCCATCCGGAGCCCTCTCGTCGCACAGGTCATTCAATTCGCTCTTCAATGGCGTCGCATCCTAGCAGTTACCATGATGGATCCGATTACTCGTTTAGTGGAAGGGATCGAACATATGAGTCTCCATACGACAATGATGAATTCATTGGCGATATGGAAACAGACATGGCACCAAACCCACGATATCGGGATGTACCCAGGCAGCGGCGCGAAGAGATCCAACGATTGTCAGAAGAGGAAGAGAGAAACCGATGGGAGGCTGAGGAATGGAGAAGACGAATGGCTGAACAAGAACGTTGGAGGCAGACGGAAGAAAGGACGAGATTTGCATTCGAGGAGGAAGAGGCAAAACGGCGAGAAGCAAAGCAAGAGACAAAGTGGAAAGAGATAAAGAGGCAGGCTACGGAAGTAAGATTGGATGATGAGACTTGGCAGAGAGAGGAGGCGTTGCGCAGACAGACGGAGGACGCCAGGAAAGCAACGGCTGAGGCGATGAGAATTGCACATGAAGTACGCATACAGACGGAGGAGGCAAACAGAAAAAAAGAGGAGGCAAAGAGAAAAGAAGAGGAGGCTTTAAGGAAAGAGGAAGAGGTCATCAGACGGTCGAAGGAGGCGAGGAGGAAAGAGGAAGAGGTACGCAGACAGGCAGAAGAGGCGATGAGGAAAGAGGAGGAGGCGAGGTTGAAAGAGGAGGAGGCGAGGAAGAAGGAAGAGGAGGCGAGGAGGAAAGAGGAAGAGGTGCGAAGGCAGGCGGAAGAGGCGAGAAGGAAAGAGGTGGCGGCCAGAGAGGAAGCCCGTAGGATACGAGAGGAAGCTTGGCAGCGAGAACAGGAAATGAAGTACCGGGAGGAAGAACTTCAAAAGAGAGAGGAGGAACTTCAACGCCGTGAAAGGGAGATTGAGGCGGAGAGGTTGCAAAAGGAGGAAGAGGATTCGCGGAAGGAGGCTGAGAGACTACAGAAGCAGTTCAATGAAGAGGCAGAACAGAGGCAGGCCGAAGAGCAGAAGAAGCGGGAAGAGAGGTTTCGATATGAACAACAACAGGAGGAGTTCAGACGGCGTGAGCAGGAAATTCACGACCGCAAACGACAGGACAGCATGGGTGGAGCCTTCCCTTCGTCCTACACATCTTCGTCGACTTATTCTGCTCGCCCGTACCCCTCTTCATCTACCACGAATATCAATGGACAAACGCCAGGTTGGAGTCCTTCGCCTAGACCAAACACTACTTCAAAGACAAGCTCAGCGTCGACAGCGTCCCAATCACGATCTGGCTCCATGAACGCGTCCTTCCCGACGTCGACTCCTTCACCTCACCCTTCTCCCTCCTTCGATGAGGCTGAATTCAAGCGCAAGCAGGAAGAGTTTTCTCACCAGCAACAAGAGAAGTTCCGCAAGGAACAACTGCGTTTTGAAGAAACAAGGCAGAGGACAGAGAGCAATAAGCTGAGTCCTGAACAAGTTCTCTCCACTCTAGAACGTCACGAGCGCCAGTGGAATATTCTGATTTCATCTGCCACCAGTCTTCACTGGGGGTCCATCCCGTGGCCTATGTTCTTTCCGCCCCAAACTCCAGATGACATAACGCTCTCCGCAGTGACCACGTACCTACAGTCTCCCCTTCTTCCTGACAGGGAGAAGGCCAAGCCGCAGAAAGACCGCTTGAAAGAGATGATTAAGAAATGGCACCCGGACCGTTTCGAAACGAAATACTTGCCACGAATTATCGAGGGTGACCGAGAGAAAGTAAAGGAGGGAACGGGGGTAGTGATACGATTACTCAACGAGCTTTTGACGAAGGTAAACACTCCCGGCCCATTCGGCCTGTCATGAAGTGCGCGATTTGTGAATCTATGTAGCGTTTTTTAGCATGTCCATTGGATCTGGGATACCCTACACATCCGTTGTATAAATACCAAAACTTAAACGACACAATCTAACATATATATATCGAGTTGCATGTTGAGAGTCTTTGCTTTGATGTGGATTTTCGCTTTTGATTATTAGAACTTGACTCGACACGGAGGTGCCGGAGTAGAGGTCTTGCAAAAACCTCGAGCTTGTAGGAAAAGTTGAGTCGTCATTGAAGCAAGCCACGCTAGCACAGTCACCGTTGAGCAAAGGCGCGTTTGGAATTGAAGCAAGCGCGCTAGCACAGTTTGAGCAACTTGTTCAACGAACCTCAAAGTAACGGCCTTTCATGGATCACAAATTACGTACAAAAATCACGAGCCGTCCAGGACTCGTTATGACGAATCACCTTACCATCAGCTGCACGAACCTTGTACTCGAAAACTGTGTTTGTCATAAACCTGAGGTCTTTGATATACTCAATTTCACATCAAGAGCAAAGCCAACCAACGTGAGGCAGCGATCCATAAGTCTGTTGAAGACATCCTGGGTTGGTGGAAATCGTTCTGATAATTTTGCATGGATGGTCCTAGGTCATAATGACCACAGGTTCGTGTGCATAGAGGCGCTAATCTTTCATATAACAGGTCCGGGTGAGTCAAGGAGAAAGGATTGACCTCCATGAGATGCCAATAACGGGCTCAGTTTGGCTCAAAAACCGAACGGTTCCAATACGCCATGTCCTAGACAAGGTCCTCACCTCACCCAACAAGCGTCCCGCTGTAATTAGGCTTTGAAGCTCCAAGACGCCAGCATGTGTGTTATGCACCATTGAGTTCCCCCCTGGACACACGGGTTTTGACTTGATGACGCGGTTCAAGGCTTGTCAACGACGACCCTCATGTCAGGGGTTCTCCGTTCAAAACAAGCCAAGCACACGGCAATTGGGACATTAGTCAGAAAAATCTCAAGTAATTTGTCAAACTACATCTTGATTTGAGAGTTAGTATTGGCACAAGTGAACGTGAGATGTCGCGGCGCAACGCACGATAAAAGGCTGTGGCGGCATACATTGACCGAGTCCGAACGTATCGGCATGGGCAGGTATGATGGCCTGCCTCAGAAGAAGCTGATTGTTGCATCGCTGAAACGCTTAGAGTCAAAGATCTAACTAATGGAGCAACAAAAGCAGCTTCGTACATTAAGTCACTTATGTGTTGGGTTCCGAGAGAGGGTAACTGTCATCACCCACCGGTAATGACACGAATATTTTCATACTGTATTACGAACGGGCGGCAAGGGTTTCTGAGCACTTGTATCAGAACCAGTTGTGGAGTGAAAGAGAACTCTTTTCCACGAGTGTCCGGAAATGTGGAGTTGGCTGGGTTATACTGAAGAAGCGTGCAGCCAGCCCTTAGGGTAAGATCGGGATGTGGTCATGATGTAATTTAGTGACCAATCCCACGGAGACTATTCCTGGAGGCATACGGGCTGTTGGTCCATACTTTGATATCCCAAAAGAGATATATTGCAAGGGAAAGACCCGTTTCGTTTCGCTTATAGTTACATATCATCTGGGTGATGTCATGCGAAATCAGAAGAGGGCTATATATCCCTGATTCCCCCCTGCTGGGTTGCTCTGATTGGCGATGACCTTCCATAAGATGGCCACACACTTTTTTTTTGTTCAAATGTCAAGAAAAGGCCTTCGAGCGAAAAAAAGAAAAAGAAAAAGAAGAAGCCATGGCATATGATGTAGAAGAAGTTTCATTAGTTCCCTCCCTTCCAAATGTCTCATGGGATTCCAATTGAAAAAGTCGTTCGTCCGCGTCATCCCGAGTCCGGGTACCACCCAACAAAACAATATACATAGTCCTATTGTCGGGGATCGTCTGGAAATAATTCGGAAGGGTCTAATTTATTGAGTCTTTCACGGACTGAATCAGGGAAAAGCGGCCGCGTGGCCTCGCCAATCTGAGCGAAGTTTGAGTGATGGGTTTAGAATCCCCTGATGCTCCAACAATTCACTTCCTCCTTGTTCGAGCCTCGTGGCTTGGAGTCAGAAGAAACTACTGAAGTGGCGACGACTAGAGGAATGCAGGTTCTCTGCAGACAACCTCAACCGTGAGGTCGTGGATCACGAACTGAGTCAACCTACAACATTACCCCTGGTGCTCATTTTAAAATGCTAAGTACGAAAAACAAGAACTGATGATCAAAAGTCATAATACAATCATCGATAATCACGGAGGGTACGTTTGAACCGAAACTTTGATGGCTAACGAGCGGGTTAGTTTGACAAGGGATAGCTCGATGACTTGAGAGAAAAAGAGCCGACTGAGACGTAATTCGCAGAGATGAAGCCGCAGGATGGAGGGCGCCATAACCATCATCGACGATCAGACATTGACGGTCGACGCTGGAAGCATTAGTCAAGTCTAGTCCTATGTTGGATGGATATGGCAATCCAGGCTATGACGCCAAAACCACCAAGTATAAGGAAGAACTCCGGATATTCCATAAATGACTGACTTGTATTGGTCTGACAGGGGGGGAAGCACCGGCAGAAGCCGAAGCAGAAGGGGGGCGGTTCTTCGACGTGAGAGAGGGGGGTGCTTACGTGAGCCTAGTTCACGGCATAATCCAATTCTGCAAAACGTGGCACCCCGAGCGTATTATTTATGCCTCTTGCGATCGGGTGATATTTGTACGGGGGCTTGTTGGGATCGAGCGATTATGCGCGGGGGGGGTTACGTACATTCCCTTTCCTCAAGGGACGAAAGACAA
The DNA here is from genome assembly GCA_003313055.1 of Termitomyces sp. MG145. NCBI lineage: Eukaryota > Fungi > Basidiomycota > Agaricomycetes > Agaricales > Lyophyllaceae > Termitomyces > Termitomyces sp. MG145. Next base: position 57,471 of record QGOB01001708.1, read on the forward strand.
AAGAAACAACTGGAAATCCGGGGGGGGGACATGAATTTATTTATTTATTATGTCAGAAAGTGCAATGAGTGGCGCGCTGACTCTCGAGTATCTGAGTAACTTGGTACCAAGGAGAATAGTAGTGCTATAAATCTCTAGCCCATCGCATGGATTATGGATAACGGTGGTATAATTTTATTTTATTTTTTATTTTTTTATTTTTTCCATCTCGTCCTCGTCCTCGTCCTCGTCAAATTTCTCATTTTACCCAGTTGGAAGTAACTTGAAACGAAACTTT
>QGOB01001710.1:0-94711 GCA_003313055.1 Termitomyces sp. MG145
ATCTAGTTTCTGACTTTGGATTCCAGCTTTAGTGACAATACTGTCCCCTATGCTTGCCTGTCTTCAACACTGCATTACTTGCCAATTATGAATACATGCTGAAACATAAACTGAGGAAGGCCATGCTAAAGCCAGATGCCTTGTCAAGAAGATTGGACCATAAGCAGCAGATAGAGAATGACAACAAAGATGTCACCCTTATATCACTGGAGCACATATCTATGTCATACCTCCATAGCACAGTAACAGTGACCACTGAAGGAGATAAAATACTCAAATCAATAAAAAAAAAAGAGGTGAAGTTGAAATTAACAAAAATAATAAAAACACCATATGGGAAAAGAATAGTGGACTTACATTCAGGAATGGTCTCATAGTAGTTAAGGCTGATGAGATAAAAAGAAAAATAGTTGAATTATATCACAATTTCATAGTAGCAGGACACCTGGGTAGGAATAAGACAAGAGAATTCCTGAGGAACTATTGGTGGTCTAATCTGACCAACTACACAAACAAATATATAGACAGCTGCAGGAAGTGCCAGAAAATAAAAGTATTTCCACAAAAACCCAGAGGCTTCTTATCCCTGAACACTATCCCTGAATACCCTTTCCAAATTATTTCTACCAACTTTATAATGGGTTTACCAACCTTGTCAGGCTATAATGCAATAATGGTAGTAGTAGATCAATTTAGTAAACAAATATTTACTATATCATGTAACAAGGAAATTGACTCTAAAAGAGTGGCACAATTATTCTAAAATCATGTCTGACATCATGAAGGTCTGCCACACACAGTGATTAGCAATAGAAGACCCCAAGTTGCATCCACATTCACAAAGGACCTATACAAATTAATGGAGATCAAGTGTAATTTATCAATGTCACATCATGCACAAACCAACAGACAAACCAAGAGAATCAATCAAGAAATCAAACAATATCTAAAGTTGTTTATCAACTACCATATAGATGACTGGGCAGAATGGCTCCCTTGTGCAGAATTTTGTTACAATAATTGTATTTCAACTGCAACAGGCAATTCACCTTTTTTATTACCAAGGGATGGGAAGTTAATACCAGATTGGCCCTAACTCCAAAGGCTGGGCATCCAGAAGCTCTGGATGTCTTTGTGGCAAAAATGAAAGGGATAAGAGACAAGACACAGGCTGCATTAAAAGGGGCAGCAGATGACATGAAGTGGTTCTATGACTGAAAACACTTGCAAGAGGAATATGATGTATGAGATATGGTTTGGTTGAATGCCAAGCAAACCAAAAAAGAAGTTAGATTGAAAAAATCTAGGGCCATGTAAAATAATCAAGAAGTACTTACTGCATGCATATGAATTAAAGTTGCCCAAATCTTGGCATATGCATCCTTCATTCAACATATCAAAACTTAGGTGCTATAAATATGATGACCCATACCCTGCATCAGGCTCAATGTTAGAGGAGAAAACTGGGAGCCAAATCAGATCATCAACTCATGACTACACAATGAGAAGCTTGAATACTTAGTAACTTGGAAGGACCAAACAACATCATGAGACACCTGGGAAAGGAAGACCAGATGCAAGACAAAGCCCCTCATTTGATTGTGAAATTCCACCAAGAACGCCCTGCTGCTGCATAAAAAATCACATTTTCAGAATACAATTCTTTACCCTTGGTTTCCATTCTTAAACTGTTAACAGAGATAACAGCCCCTACTATGCTCATTCAGAGTACTTGCCTTAAAAGGGAGGTGATGTCAGGACTGAGTTTGAATGTATAGACTGGCATGTGCTCATTTGTAATGGCAGACATATAGGCAGTGTATAGCTACACATTGCTAAGAGTCTTGCAAAGGAACTGTTGTAAGTCCTGTTATTGCAAGTCCTGTCTACTACTAGTGTAAAGTGGGGCTTTATATACCACAATCCTATGGAGTATATTGGGAGATAACTGAATAGGAACAAAGTGATTAGGAGTAAGTTTTCAGATAATTGAGTGGATGAGTAGGTGAATCAGGCATAAGTCATGGGCCGCTACATATGCTCTCCAAGCTGGATAGTGGGAGACATACATATACAGCTTTGAAATTGACAAGTCCATAGATTAGAAATGAGAATGTTGAGGCAAGGCCGTCACCTTCTTTGCTCGCCTCAATTGATTTGTCAGGATAATCTTCCAACTCACCCTTCACATCAGTGTCTCCTGGAATAAGAAACATCAGCCACATCTATATCTTTGCCTTTACCCTTTGGGTTAGAGGAGCAGATAACAAGTCTGTGGACTGTGATGGGGGTAGCATTGAGTTAGCCATGGGAGGATGGCTGGGAAATGGTGGCAGTTGTGGACACAGTATGAAGGCAGTTGGGTCATGGAATGGATGGATCTGCCATGGGTAGATTGGCATAGCTTTCACAAATATCTGAATAGAGTTGTTTGTGAGGAAGCATAACACTGCATGTCCCCAAAGGGGCCATCAATTGGCAAGTGTGATAATGTTTGGTTCACTGCACTCTCTGGCTCAAAAGTGTGTGCTAGGCATGGATAGTGTCCTCCACAGTTTGAGTGTCAAAGTTTCCCTGTTTAGAGATAAACCCAAGGGTTACCAGTAAGTCCAGGCAAGGATCAATGTATAGACTAGGTAGGAATCTAGCAGGGAAAGGGCAATTCACCCAGGACCAAGTGCTGTCATCCCCATTGAAAATTGAGAGTTGATACTGGCATTCCATGTCAGGGTTGGCAGAATTGATGATGCTGGCAAAGTGGGAGTACCCAATGAGTATGGGGCTATGTGGCTGTCTCTGGGTCTGTCAAACTTCCAAGTCAAAATCCAGATAGAGCTGAATCTGTAAAGGATGTAACAAGATTGGGCTATTGGGTAAAGAGGGATCTTGAAAAACAACTATGCAGGTTACTGGGTCAAGGGTGATGTATGCATGATGGTGTCCAGAGTCCCTGCAATGTTTGTAAGAGTTAAGGTGACCCATGGATAATGTAGGTGTGAAGGAGTTAGAGGCTAAGTGTGTGAGTTGGAAATGATGCAGACAAAGGCTTGGGGGAGCCAGTAGTGTGAATGTGTCCCCAAGCATGTTTCCTAAATAGTCCAGAAAATCTACCATTCCCAAGAAGATTTGAGGATCATCTAGTGATGGGTTTCCCTTCCCTTTGTCAGTTAATTCCTCAATCTGTTCTAATCCCAATAGTTCCAGGTAAGGCAACAGTAGGTTTAGTTCTTTTACCTGTTCATAGCTCATCCAAGACTTGTCTCCTGCCTTCCAGAGAACTTCAAACATGGCATGAGTCTTAGTTCCATGATGAGCCACAATGCTCTCCACAGCCCATTCTCTGACTTTCAGTTCTACAATTTGCTCATCCAACCTTCCTGGAAATAGTCTGTCATCATTTGGTTTATTAATGCAGAGCAATGCCACATGAAACACATTGTGAATGTCATGTTTTTTCATATTTGGAGAAATATCAATTTGGAAAGAGTTGTTACCATAATCATCAATAATTCATATGGTCCTTCATACCTTGGAATGAATTTCTTTGGAAACTCTTTAGGATAATTAAAGTTCTTGGTTCAGTGTCTCCTTTAATGAATGGGGCTATTTGTTGGCAACGGTTAGCATTTCATGTTTGTTTCACCCATGCCACCAGGATACAATCATGTGCTGCTATGAGAGCAAGTTTAAGGTGCTGTGCAAAAACTCTAACTCCTGCAAACTCATCAGGTCTGGAATTGTTCCAGATTATTGGCCTGAGTAATCTTTCTGTGTTTAGGAAGAAAGGTGAGTACCCAGTGGTTTCAGATCTTGCTGAGTTAATAGCAAATTCTATTGCTGGTAGTTTTGTTATCCTGTCTCTATGTTTGTCACCAATACACTGACAGATCATCTGAACTATGGTTTCATTTACATGCTCAGTTGATCCATCTGATTCTGGGTGATAAGCTGAGGACATTCTCAATTGTGTGCCAATTAACTCATGTAGATGTGTCCAAAAGGTACTAATGAAGTAGGAGTCCCTATCACTGACAATAGCTCTGGGCAACACATGATGCTTATAAACTTCCAAAAAGACAACTTCAGCAACTTGTTGTGCTGTGTAACTTGTTCTACTAGAAACTATATGTACCATGGCAGTTAGTAAATCTATAATAACAGTAATTGAATCATATGTGCCATTACAGTCCTTAGTTTCAGGTAGAGGTCCTACAAAGTCAATTCCATGGCCTCAGATAGACTAATAGTGTGTGTGCTTCAGAGATCACAATTTCCTGGGCACTTTGTCCTTGGATTACAATAGCTGGAATACACAAGAGTTTCTGGCTATTTGTTTTAAGGTAGATTAGCTTATCTTTTGTAACCTCATAATTGTTGTATGTTTTGGGGTTGTCCAATTTGCTGGCAAATAATTTATCTTCCTAGTAGCAGCCCTTGATTGCTGTTACTAGGTTAATTGGATCTCTTTCTGCACTTAGAAGTTCTTCTAGTGTAAGTGGTGTTAGATCTTCATATTTAGTCTGCAGAGATTCAGATTTAGATGCAATAGTCCTGTCCCAGAATTGTTCATCTACTTCTGTTTCTTGGGCATCTGGTTCCAGCAGTGATGCTATATTATTATTAGGTAAATCTTCCTTCTTTCTTGCTGGCAATTGTATGGTCAGTTTCTTGTCTGTTCTTTTGCATTTTGGAGGAGTGTATGGATGTATTCAAGGTAGCTGGGTTACCTCCCCCCCTTCATTTAGTTCTCTAGGTCCATGAAGAACAAAATGTTGTGCTGTGTGGGCTGCAAACTCCTTAAATGTCTCAGGCCTGCCAGATTCTGCTGGTTCCACTATCTTTTGATGGTTCACCCTTTTTGGTTTTACAAGTTTCTGGCCCTTGTCTGCTCTTCCCCCAGAAACCGGTTCTGGTGTCAGAACATTTTCACCCTCTGTTCCTATCAGAACTGGCATCAAGACCAATTGTTTTCCTATTCCATCATTATCAATTACATCAAAATATGTATACTCACTCCATGCCCACACTGTTCCTGGTTAGTCATTGGAGTATAGGTGGGATAGAGCATCTGACAGAATGTTTTCTGCTCCTGGTACATATATTATTGTGAAATCAAATTCAGATATCTTTTCAAGCCAGTGTGCTTGTCTCCCTGACAGGTTTTCCTGCTCCAACAGGTGAATAAGACCCTTATGATCTGTATACCAATGGAATCTTACACCCTGAAGTATGTCTTGGTGATGTAACATAGTTTCTACTCCTGCTAGCATTTTGATTTCATGGACAGGGTAATTTGTTGTGCAAAGTTCAGTTTTGCTGAGAAGAAGGCAGCCACATCTACTGTTTTTCAATCATCTCCTTGACTTATCACCCCTGCAATCCCCATAACACATTCATTAGTTACCATGTTTACTGGTAATGCATTGGGACCATAGGTGAATAGTTTTTGATGATGCTCACAACATATGGAAGCCAGTTTCTTGATGTCCTCAAAAGCTCGCTGGTAAGTAAATTCCCACCAGAATGGCACTATGTCACCAGTTAATAAGTGTAGGATTCCCATAGGCACCCTTACTCAATCAATGTCATCTGCCAGATAGCCTGTGGCTCCCAAAAAAAACCCTTAGTAAGTCCCTGTTTGTGGGTACTTTCCGTCTAATTAATGCATCAACTTTATCCAGATCCATTCTGATCCTGCCATCACCCACCACATGACCCCTTCATTTCATGACACATAAATTGAAGTTTTTGCTCACTCAGGTACAGTTTTTCCTGTTTTAGTATATCCAATACCAGTTTTACATGTTTAACATGATCTTCAAGTGTGTCTGAATATATTATTATATCATCCAGATATACATTCATAAACTGTCCCAAATGAGTGGCAAATAAGTAATTCATTAGTGCTTGGTAAGTTGCCAGTGCATTACAATCTCCCTGCTGTATCAAATGGCTAATCATATTTCCATCAGGAGTTCTCATTGTCATGTGTTTGACATGTTCAGGCTTGATCTGAATCTGTTCATAGGCCATCTTATCCATCAATAATGGACCAATACTTTGTATGAGCTGTGCATCTTAGTATTCCTTCCATATCTGGTAGAGGTGAAGATTTTTTGTAGGTGTTAGCATTTTGTGCTCTGAGATCACTAACAATCCTTAGCCATGATGGCTCACTAGAGTTCCCAGGTTTCTTTAGAAACATCATTGGAACTGCATTTCCTGCTGTAGTGACCTCCACCTTCCAGATCTAATGTAAGCTGCTCTCTTCTAATCTCATTGAGGTTTTAATGCCTCTGGACAGCATAAGGAGTGCCAGGGATATAATTTCCTTTCATCAATCAGGGGAATTTCATGATTGATTGTTTGAAGAGGTGGTAATGGTGTGTCTTCTGCTGCTCTACAGAGTGGAGCAGCATATTCATGGAGTTCTTTCCTTACTGCTTCTAGATTTTCTTTGTATAATTTTCATTGCTTGTGAGGACAATCTTGCCACACTACTTCCTTCAACCATAGAAACTGCCATAGTACTTCCGATCATTATTCTTGAAGGATTTAGACAAAAGGTGACCTTATGCTGATGAATCCAAGGGGTGCCTAACATGACATCATATCCTTGCAGATTCATTACATCAAAGTATCTTTGTCCTGAGATCTGTTGATACTTAAACTTGGCAGTGGCCCCATAGTTTATTTTTGATCTCAACCCTTGTACTGCAAGTTGTACTGAGTCCACTAAGGTGCATACTGGATGCCCATCCAGTTTTACTGCAATCACTGATAGTTTAGGTACTGTTCAACTACCAGTTTTCTTCCCAGCACTATTTTGTTGAAAAGCAAAATAAGTTCCTCATTTGATCTGCTGACCATTTAATTCCAGGGAAGTCAATTCATCTGGATTCCTACTTCCAGGGTAGGGCCGTTCCTTATATTGGTGAGGTGCTAACAACACCTTGAGGATATTCTTAAGCTGATCATTGTCCTGTAGGGCAAGATCTGAGCCTTCTAGGTTGATTGTGCGGCACTGGTTGTCATTGTTGCCCCCAAACTTCCCATGCCCATGGTAAGCTCTTCTACTCTAGTTGCATACCAATTACACATGTCAAACAAAGGGCTTTTGATTAGCCTTTCTTCTGTTTGAGTAAGGAAGCTAAGAAGACAATCCACAATAACCCACTTTCCCATTTCCTTTTGGATTAGCTCAAATTGTTTGCAATGAGTACAGTATAGTTCATGCTCATCTTCAAGGTATGGTGCTCCAAGTTCTAATACTTTGGCTGCATTCCATGCCCACACATCTTTATTCAAGGTTGTCTTGTACCATGATAGATGGGTTATAGGCAGATTGCTTTGATTACTGCATTCCAGGGCATACCATAATCCTGCAGCAAATCCCTGATGTTCCACAATATCTTTAGGAAGTATTACCTCCCTGTCCCTTATGTAGTCCCACAGACAAAGGTTGCCTTTGGCAATTTCATATGAGTAAAACCAGCCACCCTTATATTGTAGGACATTGGATGGGTCCCCTGGATATGGCTGCAGAGATTCTAATAGGAAGTCCAGTTTTTGTGCTGCTGCACTGATATGACTCTATGTCTAAAGTCATAAGTCCTGGTTAAAACAAACCATACTATGTGCTGAAAACTGTAGGCATAACAGGCAGACAACTCTCCAGAAACCTAAAAACATGGGAACACTTAAATAATTCATATTTCTGGAAGGCTAATAAAATAATAGAGTATCCTGACAAGGGAGGAGATGAAAAATGGACATTAAATATTGATTATTATGACTGGAATGGTGGACATAGCAGATCTCCTCAGATAATGAGATAATCAAAAAAATCTGACATCTTACTCCATGGAATAAAGAGATAGGAAGGACCAGAATATGAAAGCATCAAGATTGGGCAAAGAAGGAAAAAAAGGAACCATAGGAATAAGGGAGAATAGTCCGGATCAGGGAGAAAGAATTTTAGGAATGATTCTGACTAGGGAAAAGACCCATGAAGGAATGAGGACCAAAAGAAGAAATATGGTTGCCACAAGAGTGAATAGGATGGATGAATGATGATCAAGGAAGGATCAGAAACAGGGAAAAAAGTAGGAAAGCTTAGGAAGAGCTGGGGAAAAGCTCTGAGTTCAGGAAAGTATTTGGTATGTCAGAACATATGAACTACCAAATACTCTAGAAGACAGAAGGAAAAGGGCTGGCTCAGGATAAGTCTGGACATCAGACTACAAGGAAATATTAATGTTGGGAAGGAAGGCATCGGATGAATTTGTTCCTAGCCTGTTCCAAACAGCCAGGACAGGTACATTCATAGCCTTCCTTGAACATGAATGTTTTTCCTGGAAGTGAAAGAACTCCGGAATATGGTGACTCTAGGACTTCCCAGGTAAGGCTCAGAAACATCAGAACTCATGAAATATGAAGGGGAAGGCTGAAGGGACAGAATACCAGGTCCCGGGCAGTAGCAGACAGTAGGAGGACTGGTGTTATGTTCATTCTCCCAGAACATGAATGTTTCATGGAAATGTCAAAACTCCGGAAATACTTCATGAGTCTGTCATGTTCTATGCAGGAAGGGGTTATCAATTAACTTATTTGTGACAGAACATGGTGGATGGATGGAAAAATAGGCAATGTTTCAAGGGAATTCAATGGGAAAAAGAATACAGTACTATACTTATAGAATTCTCTAGTCACATGGAAAGATGGTCTGTGCACCCAAGAGAACAGTATAAATAGAGTGGAAATAGGTTAGAATTGACAGGAAATTAGTGGATAAAGGCTTGGTGGTTCCCAGGGAGTGGATTGCTTAGGCTGGATTCCATTAAGAAACCTCTACTTTAGTTTTCAGACTTATAGTCAGGAAACTACTACATATCTCAATAAAAAAACTTGTCTCATTAGAACAGTTTAGTGTGATTAACTACCAAGCCCCAAAACTACAGTATTTTGCTTTAGCCAAGTACTACAGCACATTCAATTTTGGTAGGTCATCCAGCCTTTATTTCCCCTTCCCAGACTAATTCTGACTTCTCTTCTGCATTGGCAATTGTCCAATTGTAACTATCATTTCCAAAGTCCTGTTCCGCTACCAGCATGACTTCCTCAAAATAGTCACTTGTTGCATTTATGTCAAAGGGTTCATCCAGGTCAATTTTCAATCCCCAGTCTGGGTTTGGTGAGTCCATATAGCCTTCTTCATCATACTCATAGCTGTCAGCTGAGCCAGCACTACTGTATCTCATGGGAGAATGAATACCATTGTCAGAACATAATGTCTTGGTGTCCAACACATCTACTAGTTAGGGTAATTCATCAGCAGCATTGCAGTGCTCAAGATCTTGTGAGAAGGAAGTTGCTCCCACAAATATTCTTGTGGTGGTCTTGCTCAAAGCTTCTTCCTGTAGGCAGTCCACTTCTGCTAGGTTCACCTTGACACTGTATGACTTCAGCCCAGGTGGTCAGTTAGGATTTGATGATGATGCTATTCTTCCTTTCAGGCAGTTCCTAGACATATGCCCAGTTTCTCCACAATTAAAACATTTATTCTGTTCATGGTATTCCACTTCTTCTTCCTTTGTAAGCTGCTTTTGTTCTTCTTGTTTCCTATTCTTGATCTGGTCCCATGTTGGTTTAGGGCCCACTTTTGAGATTCACATTTGTTCCTTGTTTTGGCAGAATAGGCAGAAAGGTGGTTCATTTTCCTTCCAAAGCTGGAAGGAGACTTACTTCTCCTTCTTCCAGAATTGTTGCTTGTATAATTCCTTCCCTTGTGATCATGGTTTTGCTTGTGATTACCTTGGTACTGATCCTTTTCTCTAGTCTGGTGAGTTGATCCATCCCCAAACTCAAGGTCTACTGATTCAGCCATTTCAATGAACTCAGCTTTCAATACCACCTTTTCCCATTTAGAGGTTTCTGGGTTCATGCCCATGTGGTACAGGTTCATGCTGAATTGAGGGTACAAAATCCATTAAACAGTTTGACTACCTTTTCTTTGCAATTAGTAGATCCCACTATTGTGAAGAGTTCTTGTAACTCTCCGACATAATCTTGGACAGTCAATTTTCCTTGTCATAAGTGCTAGAGTTTATTTTTCTGCTTGTTTTGGTAATTAATTAGGAAGCAGTCATTAAATAATTCCTTAAAAGACCATTCCAAAGTCCAATCTTCAGGAGCTTTTGACACTTCTCACAAGTAAAAGGTCCAGGCTCACCCTGTTAAAAATTCAAACACCATGAGTGCCTGTCTTTCCTTCTGCATGAGGCCATACTTGACATATGATGTGCAATGTGTCATAAACTGGAGGAGTGTTTGCAGATCAGGTGCCCTCGAGTACTTTGCAGGCAGGATCAGTTTGATCAAGGATTTCATATGTTTTTTCCCCTTCTTTCTGGAGGATCTTTCCTTGCCTGATCTTTTCTTAGATTTCCTATGTTCCCTGGTTTTTCCCTCATCTGATGAGTAGTCAGTTAGGGATTGCTGTCATCAGTAACCAAGTAAGTGCTTCCTTCTTACTCCAAGCTGGAGCTATCCAATGAATCTGAACTACTTGATGATTTAGATGGCAAGCTTGATGGCTCATCTCCATCTTCCCTTCTAATCTGGTCAAATGCATGGCCTAGGGCACTGTTTCTCACAACCTGATGCATGGGTTTTAGAGTTATGACAGGTTTTTTGTTTGTTTCATGGGGTCTAGCCTTTCAAGCCCTGTGGGTTACCTTGTGTATCATCTCCTTGAGTTTGTTGGATATAGGTTCAGAGCTAGTATGCTTGGCTTTCCCCTTTTTTCCACTTTTGTTTCTTACTTCTTTTTTCAGCTTACAAATCTCATTTTCTAGTTTTCTTTTCATGCATAACTATGGAGTTCATGGGTTGTATGTGAAGTTTCTTCTTCTATTTTTGAGTCATTCTTATCCGATGCTGGGACTTCAGGTTCTTCCTTCCTTGGTTCAGTTTCACTGGGAACCAGTTTTTGGTGGCTGTTACATTCATCCAGGATTTGTTGCTGGACCTCAGGTTCTCGATCCTCTTCTGAGACATCTATCCCCCCCAATTGTGTGGATTGGGCCCTTTTCCTTTATTTTGTGCTAGTTCAGATTCCTTTTCTGTTGGGTGTGCAATGCCAGTACTCAGAGTATGGTTTCTGTTTTCCACCAGCTCTCTTTGATCTTTTGTCATGTTACTTATGGCTTGTTGTACAGTTTCTGACTGTTCTCTAGACAAGCTCATGTGGATATTTAGGTTAGTGCTTTCACTTCTTGCCTGTCGACAAGATTCTCCAAACATTATGCTAATGCTTTTATCAACCTGCAGGTTTTCATTACTAATTCAAGGGGTCACAAATATATTGCTATGTGTCAACATTTTGTCATCAGTACTCCTAGAAGAACTTCCATCTTCCAAGTATTCTACTAAGTCCTCCTCAAAGTCATCAACTGAATCCAGTTCAGTGAGTGGAGACCCTACTAGAGTAGGGTCTTGAATCAATTTGTCTGCCAGGGCTGACAATGATAATGCTACTGCTGGGGCAGCAGGGGTTTTGGGGGTGTCCTGATTTAGGTTATGGGTTTGACTATCTTCAACCCACTCTGTATCATCAGACTTTTGGGTAGTAGTGCAAGGAGCATTGCTGGTCAATTCACTTACCTTGGAGATCTGTCCCCCATTTGATATGGTGTTGGATCTTCTTTGGAAGTTGTATCTGGATTGCTGAAAGTGAAATCAAGACTCACCACTAGGATGGATGCAGTTGGCCATGTTGAATAAATCGAGGGCAAAAGGCAATCTGAGCAAAGCTAAGAGTATGCAGGGATATAACAATGTATTGGGTTCAAACGCACAAGGACTTACAGTCCTTGTCATCTACCTATATACATACATGTCAGAGTAAATGTGTCAAATACTGTGTCGTAAAAGAAGGCGTTTCATGCCCATTATCAATAAGTAGAATGATCATATGATACTTAAATATGTGGAGGTCATATCAATGCGGTACTCTCTCCATTCCATGGGTTTACTAACACACTAACTTCAACACTCCCTCTTAAACCCACAGGTCTAAATGGGATGTTTTTGGCTGCACTTGTTGTGGGCAGATTGAGTGGCTTGTCAGCGGAGTTCAGTGGAGTCAGCAGTGACGGCGGCTAACTGCATAGTGCTGAGGCCGAAGGCAGGATAGGGTGGGACCCCAGGGTATGGAAAAGTGGGAGCAAGTGGAACTGTGGCAGTTGCAGCTTGCAAAGTCCAGGATTGTCATGCTAGGTTCAAATTTGCTGCTATGCACTTATGCATTACAGAGGGAGTGTGGCATTCTTTGGCAGAATGGCCGCGGGCATGGCAGAGTTTGCATCGGGGCTTTCGCCCCTGTGCATTCCTCTGGCACTGAGTAGCAGAAGCGGCAGTGGTTGTATTCTGCTGAGCATTGGTGCAAGTGGTTGCAAGTTTGGCATCAATGATGTTCATGAGAGAAAGGAGCAAACCGGTGAGGATAGAGAAGACGGTGGTAACCCATTGTACAAAGACTGAGAACAAAGTTCCATGCTGTGGAGGATTTTTAAGGTGCCTGTCAACGTCCTCTATCATATCAGTGACTAGATTGGTAGTGTTGGTAGTAGCAAATCTAGACATGATGTGGTGTTGTGTATTTGTGTTGAATAAATCGAGGGCAAAAGGCAATCTGAGCAAAGCTAAGAGTATGCAGGGATATAACAATGTATTGGGTTCAAATGCACAAGGACTTACGGTCCTTGTCATCTACCTATATACATACATGTTGGAGTAAATATGTCAAATACTGTGTTGCAAAAGAAGGTGTTCGGCGCCCATTATCAATAAGTAGAATGATCATATGATACTTAAACATGTGGAGGTCATATCGATGTGGTACTCCCTCCGTTCCGTGGGTTTACTAACATGCTAACTTCAGGCCAAACCATGGAGTGCCCACTGTACATGAGTCGAGAGAGGTTTTTAAAGACTTTGAGAGTTCAAGATATGTAATGGCAGACTACCAATATAGGCAGTGTACGGGTCACACGTTGTCTCGCGAAGGAACTGTTGTAAGTCCTGTTATTGCAAGTCCTGTCTACTACTAGTGTAAAGTGGGGCTTTATATACCACAATCCTACGGAGTATATCGGGAGATAACTGAATAGGAACGGAGTGATTAGGAGTAAGTTTTCAGATAATTGAGTGGATGAGTAGGTGAATCGGACATAAGTCACGGGCCGCTACATTACTATCGATGGATCTTAAGTCCCTATTCTATCCCTATTTCTATTTTATACTTTACGAACGCTCGTGTTTTCAAGAAGACTATCATTCATTTTCTATTCATAGCAAATACGGACTACTTCGACCGCTCTAGTTTAGTATATAAGCAGACCTGTATTCAATAGACAGACTTAACTTTGATATTGTTGGTTTTCTGACTTTATCTTAAGCCGAATCCTGACAAAAGCATCGAGAGTTCCCTTCCCGGACACCTGCCGCGGCGCCGCTAACTCAGTACATCGCATTTTTGGTCCACGAACGCGAATTCTTGGGTTCCCTGACGCAAGCATTTTTTGATCAGCGGATTCGCCAATTACTGGGCAAGTTGGCCTTCAAGTTCTCCCGGTGACTGGCTGAGATCTAGCAACTAGAGCAAAGTGGAACTCGCTAGAAGTTCAACTGGCATACAACAGTCAAATGTCAAGACTTTTGATTGTAACACAGGGCTAAAAGGGATGGCGATATGTGTGCATTCGTTGAAACCACAATCGTCAGATTTTTTTCAAAACGGGCCAACAGCAACAGATTCTTCGGATGTGGTCCTTACATATACAAAAATCCGGCCTATTTTGATTGTGTGCAGAGGAAAAGAACATCTGCAGTGTCGTCGTATTCGGGTCTTCAGGTACAACTTGAAATTTGATGAGCCCCGAAGTACTACGTTTTATTTTCGGTACGAGGAAAGCTGCGAGAGGGATGAATGCGCCACCTGACGTCCTTCTTTTGTAACCCCTTTCCCTCTAACGTCCAGTTTTTCGCGTAACTGGCCACCCTAAATTCGAAAACGCCTTTCTGTGATCTGTTCTGGCCATCTAGCCGTCTCCCCAGGTAGGCCGATCTGAGGCGATAGCTGAGTTCATTGAAGCTCGTGCCGGAAGAGGTCTATCTCAGATCTGTCGGTGTCAGACTAATTCCGCTATACACGTGTATTCCACTTTCAAGTGATCAGCTTTGGCTTGTTCTGGTCAACTTGGAACCACTGCAAATGTACATATCTTCTCGTCAAGTACATCCTTTTCTAACGCACACGCTTCTTTTGGCAACTATGCAATCATATTCCGATGGATGGTTCGCATTATAAAGAGACCTCTGACTCCAGGGATTATCCCAGCAATTAAGCTCACCTCCCACCTTCCATCACCATGTCTCTTGCTAAGATTCCTTTGATCATTCTTGACGCCGTCAATATGAAGATTAACGCGACTCCGCCCAACCCACCAGTTCCACATAGCGATCTCATCATACCGGATTGGAGAGAGAAATTTCTAAGGTCTCTAGGATGGCCATGTCGTCTTTTGAGGGTTAGTTACCAGTCATCAGCTCCTGAGATGAACTTACAATGTCGTTATTAGGCGATGTATTGGTCTGTATGCTCCATTGAAATTCTCATCATTATAGCTAGCCAATTTCCTACCAATGTAATGGCGAAACACATCCTTTGTGCCTTCATGCTGAACAGAACGTCTCCGCATCACATTAGAGTCACCCCTCTTTTCCTCCTGGGCAGCACAATTGGCATACTCGGCACTATCCTCCGTGTTCAAAGCTTTCGTACATTAGGTAACCTGTTCACGTTTGAACTCTGCATCCGGAAGAACCACAGACTGGTTGTCGATGGCCCGTACGCCTTTGTGCGACATCCAAGTTATGTTGGTCTCATTTTGACGATTCTGGGATATTACTGCCACCACGCCTCGGGGTCGTGGGTTTCAGAATGTGGGTTGCTCGAAACTCTTATGGGGAAACTTGCGCTTTGTGTATGGTCTACTATTGCGACTGCTGTCATCGCAAGCCTTCTGCTTCGCGTCAGTCCAGAAGACAAGATGTTGCAGATGAGGTTTGGACAAGAGTGGGAGTTATGGGCGAAGCGAGTTCCATTTAGACTCATTCCTGGAGTTTTCTAGGTGAGTCATGTGGCCACAATTCGATGACATATCCTGATGATAGCCAAAGCATTGTACGTTTTACTATCCATTTTTACACGTTTCCAGATGCAATGTGGGTATATCCGTGCTTTCACCCAATTAAACCTAACTAGAGATACGTTTCTTGAATTCGTTTGACAGTTCAAGGTATATGTCATACATCGCGTGAACTTGAAAGGTATGCTCGGCTTCTCGCGGGATCATGATGAGGTTTGGAATAGATCTCATTAGATTTTTTCTAGACCCTCGTCATGCTAAATCTGCCGACCAATCTACGCGTCGTTCCTTCATCGATTCTAGAGATGTCAAACTTGTCTTGGAACATTCTGTATCATCGATATCCGCCATCAGCAATGGCTAGTGGGATCATCGGTAGCGCATCTACCCACGGAACCCATCGATTAGCTGTATAAGACTCGATTAAGACTCGATTAGCTGTATAGGACTCGATTAGCTGTATAAGACTCGATTAGCTGTATAAGACTCGATTAGCTGTCAAAGATTCGATTAGCTGGATAAGAATTGTCTTCTCATCTGGATTGAGCTTACATCTTGATTGAAACCAATGGACTGGCCATGCTACCACACCGGGTAATTATTATTGCGGACGGGAACAAAAAAAATATATCAACCTGACGAGGAATCTCTGTAAATCTCACTTCAACTGAATCGTTACTGCATAATCAGACCAATATCTGAGCTCAAGTATCAGCGCCGATCGCGGCACGAACGTAGAATGAATCATGGATAAGGACTCGGAAGTCAGTCGGTTTATCGTTGCAATCAATTATCAAGGGGCAAGGAAGGTATCTATCAATGATTGGGGTGCGTGAAGTATTCCGGAACAAAGCATGCTTATTACAACAGATAATTCACAAGTCCAAGTAGTAAGCAGTAATTATAAGGAGTCACACGCTGCGATTTGTTTGGAGATTCCGGTCCGAGTGAAGTCATATAATATCCTGAGTGACAGGTAATCTTGAGGACCTCTTCTGGAGAAATATGATGCACAAGACGCAAAAGGTCGTATTGAGGTGATTTGCTCATCTACGGCAGTCTCATACATATGCAGGAAAATGACCACTGCGCATACACGCGTCTGAGACTGCGAAGGGCAATCTTCAGATCAATAGTGGAAGAATTTTGGGACAAAGCCTTGGTTCTGCGCGTCAGGGGTAGTCTCAGCATTCTATTGCCAGCCTTTCTAGTGGAATCGATGTCGCAGAATTCACGCGTTGGAGTTCCACTAGGTAACGCCGGTGGGATTACATAATACATACACCTGGATCTAATCCCCATCCGTCTCGATCAATGACGGTTGAAATAACATGTGATACGTTCAAGTTCGAACCTTCACCATGGCCTCTGCAGCCCTCAGGTCCTCTCTACGACTGTCCTGTCTCCTCAATAGAGCTCACTGCAGGTTATTCTCCTCTTCTCGATTAGTTCGTTCCATAGGTTCTCTGCGGAATTTCACTGATGAGGAGAATATGCTCCGTGAAGCCGGTGCGCGTCATGTTTCAATGGTCTCCCTCGAAATTTATGAATATTCCAGTGCGAAGATTTGCGGTGGACGTTGTTGGGCCTAGAGTCCGGGAGATGGACGAGAAGGAGAACATGGACCCGTTTATAATACAGGGGTTGTTCGAGCAGGGGGTGTGTAACTTTCTTTCATTCACGGTCTTCAAGCTTAAGTTGTCAACTGACGTGGCCTTAGTTGATGGGCATTGAGACTAGTGAAGAACATGGTGGTGCGGGCGGTTCGTTCACCTCGGCTATAATCGCTATCGAAGAGCTCGCTAGGGTTGATCCGTCCGTGTCTGTTCTGTGTGATGTACACAATACGCTTGTAAACACGATTTTCCGCACGTATGGATCAGAAGAACAGAAGGCAAAATGGCTACCGCAGCTTGCAGAATCCAGGGTGCGTATTCAGTCGTCTTGTATGCTACTTCAGAATTCGTAATTTATGTCTCCGTTCAGCTAGCTTCATTCTGTCTGTCAGAGCCAGGGTCAGGCTCCGATGCGTTTGCGTTACAGACGCGTGCGACAAAGGATGGAGACGATTGGATCATAAATGGTACAAAGATGTGGATTACAAACTCATATGAAGCTGAGATTTTCCTTATATTCGCCAACGTGCGTCTTTCCTGGCACCTGCGTCCTTATCGTGTCTTAATCCTAATTTGGTTCGGCGCACAGATCGATCCAAGCAAGGGGTACAAGGGCATCACATGCTTTGTTGCGACAAAAGATATGGGCATTGAGATCATGAAGAAGGAGGAGAAATTGGGAATTCGCGCATCTTCAACATGTTCCCTCAATTTTGATAATCTACGACTGCCAAAGGAAAATGTCATTGGTGGAGAGGGGAAGGGTTACAAGGTAGGAGTTTTGAAACCAGGCCTTCTCCATCTTAATGTAATCATTATCTCTAGATTGCCATCGAGATCCTTAACGAAGGTATGTATCACCCTTATCTAGTACGTTATAAGACGATTTGACCGACGTCTCAGGCCGCATTGGAATTGCCGCTCAAATGCTTGGTCTTGCTCAAGGCGCATTCGACAAGGCCGTCCCTTATACTTATCAACGCATTCAATTTGGACAGCCTGTTGGTAATTTTCAAGGGATGCAATTCCAGATTGCCTCCTCTGCTGTTGAACTTGAGACCGCCCGTTTGTTGACCTACAACGCCGCGAGGCTAAAGGAGGAGGGGCGCCCGTTCACGAAGGAGGCAGCCATGGCCAAGTACTGGGCGAGTCAAGTTGCACAGAGAGTCAGTGGATCTGCTATTGAATGGGCAGGAGGTATTGGGTTCACTAGAGAGACGGGAATTGAGAAATTTTGGAGAGATTCCAAGATTGGGGCGATATACGAGGGGACGTCGAATATACAACTCCAGACGATTGCGAAGTTCATTCAGAAGGAGTATTCGTAGTAGGAGTCGAGGACAGTAGTGAGTTTATTGTACTTGAAAGTGTACTTGAAAGTGTACTTGAGATGTAAAACAAAACACAGAATCGGACATATTTTGAAGACGCCTGGCCTTTGGCTATTAAGAACACGCAGTCTTGGCAACCACGCGTCTTAGATACCATGTCGTTTCTCATCAATTAATGATTAACCCTGTAGGTGCAGATGTTGGACGCCAGCGGATACACCGTAAGCAGCTGCAAATTTGATGACTGGCGAAGGGCCAATATATAATTCATTAATACTTGACATCGCCCTTAATATAGACAATGATGATGATGATGATGATGAACTCCGCCCCCGGCCGAAGGCCGGGTCTTTGATTTCAAGGTAGCAATACATGGGTGAGTATGTCATCCACCCCACAGTATACTAGAAGCACCAATTTATGGACACTGCCACAGCTACTCCAGCCAGATCCCTTTTCAGTTAATGCCAGTTATGCCCCATATACGGTTGCCCTCCAGGGTCAGGTCAACCCTAGCAATTTGACTCCATCTCCTATGCTACCTTATCATTCAAGATAGATCTCACATCCATTCAGTTGCAGTTTACCTTCTTACCAGAGGACTCTTTTGACCTGCCTTCAGTGGTCGAGCATGTTTGACTTGGAGACAATGGCTCCAGTGTGAGATCACAAAGTGAAAGTCAATTGCAAACCCATTTGTCTTTGCAGACTTTGTGATGTTCTTGCATGATTTTGGTGAACAGCTTTGAGCCCTGGTCCCAGTAGTAATAAGGTTGTGCAGTGTTTCTGTCAAGTAATAAGATTAAATGTGAGACAAGGCATAGCCATTCAGACTGATAACACTAACATATGAGCCTGTGAATCAAAAGACAAATTCTTCCATTTGAATCAAGGGTGCCTCCAGTCAGGATCAGTGAATTGTACTTATAAAGACTTTATAACAAGAGAAACACCTTGCAAGTCACAGAATAACAAGAAGTCCTGTGAGTAGATGACTGAAAAATGAACAAATGCATGGATGGCTTTTGTCATGTCATCTGAAGCACTACCAAAGTTCTCATTTCCAGTATACTTGTGAACTTTAGGATCACAAGGCAGGAGTGGTGTTGCAACAAAGTCTTGAAAAGGAACATGTGTACTGCCAGAAGTCAATGGTTGAAGTTCTCCAAGAATTGAGTCTAAGTAGTTGAAGTAGAATTCTGATGAATATAATCATATATTAGTTATTCAAATCCTTGACCACATTATATTACTCACTGGAATTGTCTTAACTCTTGAGCCAAAGCAGGTTCATCAAATTTCCCTTTGAACCAATGGCACAGTGCCAACAGTCAGATTTTTCTTCACCTTGTCATTTGTAAGTTTTGAGTGAGAACAAATTCTCTGTCACTGAATTGAGCCTATAAAAATACAAGACATTGATAGAGATACTATGCCATAACACAATAATGAGTTATATAAATAGCACATTTAGTGGCACCACAAACAATGTAGCCCAGTCTGGCTATAAGACTTCTTTTGTTTGAAAGCAACCTCACCATGGAGCTAATCCATAGCAATTTTGATGACTTCCTCCTCATTTGATGGTGTCAGGACAACCTTGCCATCATCAAGGACAATGGCAGTGGACCTAGTAAAGGCTCTTCTTTGAATAGAGTCTAGAATTCTGAAATTAGAAATTAAGTCAAGATGTCAGTTTTTTTGATACCATTAATCAGTCAGCATAGTTACCAGATACTTGGAGTTAGACTCTGACTCCATGAGCAATGCAAATCTTGATAATAGATACCTTTATGTTTGATTCCATAGTAAGCTTCTGCTTTTGAAATTCATCAAATAGTTCATAAAGAGGCTTGTTATGGTCAAAATGACTCAGTGAAACATAGTCATTACTAGCTCCACTACATTCAGCCAGGAGCTGAATGTTTCCCCTAAGAATTAATCAGAGATGAATGAATATCATATCTTTATCATGACACTAGGAGTAATTCACATACCATGTTAGTTCATCACTCTGGAAATTTAAATGCTGTGTTGTGAGACATGCCAGATGGACCAGGTTTGTTAGAGTCCTTCTGTAAGGGGACGATCACATTCCACGGTCTCCGATTCTAGTTCTGGCTTAGTCATACATATTACATTTCTCTAGTTTACGGACCGACTGCCGGGGCCCAGCCCCTGCTCCCTCCCATCACCATTAGTCGGCCTGTATGAGTCATCGGACCTTTATTCTCCTTTTGATGTATTGATTGATAATTGTCACTTACATACTGGGGCCCACTTATTACATAGCATTAGTCATAGCACATCCACCAATGTAGTATATATAGCTGATCTGCAAGATAGCATATCCTCAGATCAATCAATAGCAGTGTCTTCAGGCCTATCCATTGACCGACTGTCTGCTCCTTAGTGTCGTCCTCTCTTGCTTGCACTGTCTCTTGTGTGTTCCGCTTGCCTTGTTGCCGCTGCTTGTTAGCTTCACCATTCACTCGCCGCTGCCCTCGCTTGCTACGACCCCTGAGTTTGGCCTCGCATTGTGTGGAGTATCCCACAATCCAAGATCCCCTTACAGGTTGATCGATCTCCTAGTTGCCCGCCTCTTTAGCCCGCAACCCCCACCCTATCTCCTACCTAGTTTGGATTCACCCAGCTAGTTCATTGGTCTCCTCCTATGTCATCTTGATCATTGGACCCCCCTATTCCATTTAACCCTGTCCCGCCTTCAGGTGAACCTCGGTGATCCACGGCTACGCCGCACTGGACCACTGATTGGTATTCTACTATGCAGCAGTTACAGCTGTCTCTCTCTGCCATTGAGCACAGGCTAGTGGCATTGGAATCTGGGCATGTTGTTGCAGGTGCTCGAACTGCTGAAAAGCAAAGTACAGCGCCCCCGATGTCTTCTGCTCGTCCTCCCCCAGTCTTGACAAAAAAATCCTCTACCGCGCCCCCCTCTCGTATTCCCCTGATGGGTAGCACGCTCTAACCCTAATGCTCCCCTGGCCATCCCCCAAGCTCGGGACTTGCCCCCTACAGATGGAAAGACTCCTCTTATGAATGTGCGCTCAAGCTTCCTGACTCTCTTGTCGCCCACATTGTCAGTCATCAGGAGTGGGGCCTTAAGCAAGCCCATGACATCTCCGGCTCTCGGCTGGCCACCTTTTCGGTTGGTCTGGCTGGGAACAGTGGTCGCCAGTTCGTCACTATCAGGGGCACTGATCAGCAGATTGGTGAGGCCCTTGTGGTCTTTGGAAAGTGTATTGCCAAGTGGTGTGTACGTGTACCTTGTAAGCAGCATGCAGGCAATGCTGCGCCAGCAGTTGCTGTGCCGGCCCCCTTTCAGGACAACAAAAATTCCACCACTAAACCTCCTACCCAACACCCATGACCCCCTCCTCCTCTTAGGTCGCCTTCTCCAGATTTTTCAGACTTTGATCCAACACCGGAGCCTGTTGCTACCGCAGCACCGACTTTCGCTGCTGCTCCCTCTACCCAGACCTCCGTGCCTCCCACTCCATGGTGATACGACCCGGTCAGCGCTGGCTGCCTGACACCAACAAGTCAAACCAAGCACGTGATCTAAGCACATGACCACTAACGACCGACCGCTAACGACACCGACCGTTACCGACATTCCCTTAATGACCAAGCCAACCTTCGACAATCCAGCCCTCTCTACGGCCCCCAACCAGCAGCCATTGATCAATTGTAACTGCGTTGCTGATGACCCAACGATTGTAAACTTATTTTCATTAACAGTTTTCTCTTACAATTTTCACTCTCAATCTACTTACAATTTTCTCATATTACTTACAATTTTCCTATTCAATAGCGGCTCCCGACGTGCATTATCACATGTGACCGCTACGCTTACTATTTCTTACTGGTTTCCCCTTTTATTGTCTTACCTACCTATAAATACTGCCCTGTCAGTAGCTAAACATCATCGAATCGTACCAGAGTCTAGTCCCCGTTTCAGACTACACTTAAGATCTCGTTCACGCTCTCGCTTCCTTAACGGCTGATTTGGGTTTACCCAGTCCAGTCTCCTTCAGTCTCCATGCTCAGCTTAACGGTATCGTTAAACTTAGCACTCGTCATCTTTGTTATGCACCGTACAGGTGCCCTCGCTTCGCCTTTGTTAAGCACCATACAGGTGCCCTCGCCTCGCCTTCGTTAACGCTAGCGCTTATGGCTAGCAACTCGTATATTTCCATTAACTCCTCTTAAATTCCTTAATGACCTTCTGGGTCTTTGCAGATCTCTCAACCCACTGCGATTTGGTAGCGACACTAGCGGCCTCACCGTTCTCTTACCACTCTCTCCCACTTCCTTACTGACACCGACCTCTCAACTCCTTACCGAGTTTCTGGGACTTTGCTTGACTCCTCTCACACACACGTAACACTATTACTTGCTAGCTATCCCTATCTAGCTGGTCTTGTTGGTTGTTTCCTGCACAGGAGCTAGGCGGCAAGTCAGCGCATCATTTTGGAGCCCACTGCGAGGGGTTCTATAGCAAAATTCCACTGGAAACTTGCCTCCAGGCCAAAAACCGCTTATGTCTTGTTACCAAAGCTTCGCTCCCCATTATCCCTTTTGACATTCCCCCTCCTTTGCCGTTAACACCCTTAATGACACTGCCTTGTAACCTTGAAGAGGAACTCACTACCACTAGGGAACTTCTCGACATTACCGAACTCCTAGAGAACTTCCCAGGCCATCACATCGACAACTTCCTCGATGCACTGCTACCACCGTTATCCCCAGACCCCTATTCCCCAGTTCCATCCTCTACGCCCTTACTGACACCCGTTAACCCTACCGACATGGGTGACGCCCATCTTTCCCGTCATATGCCACCCCGCAACGACTCTACCACACCCAAGTGGGACAAGAGTTGCCCTCGAGAGCTCGCCCAGTACTTCTGCGAGCTCAAATATCTCTTAGCAGACTGTGCCATTAACAACAACAACCAGAAAAAGGAATACGCCGCTCGGTACGTATTGTATGATACCGCGGAGACCTGGCTTGGGTTGCCAGAGTTTAGCGACCATACCTATGCCGAGTGGAAGATAGCAGTCTTTTGTTTATATCCTGGCACTGAGGAATCCGCCCGTTACACTCTTCAGGATCTTGAGTGACTCGTTAACCAGACCTTCTCTGCCGGTATCACTACTCTCAGACATTTCTTGGATTACTACAGGGACTTCCAGCGCCTGGTGTGTTGGCTTCTGGCTAAAGGCAAGATCTACCGAAATGAGGAGCGCCATTTATTCCAGCAAGGCATCCTGACTTTGGTATGGTCCAAACTCGTCCGCCGTTTAGAAATCACCCTTCCCGATCATCACCTGGAGGACCCCTATGAGGTAGATCAAGTCTTTGAAGCTGCCAAATGGGTTCTAAAGGGTACCGACACCGCCACGACTTCGAAGAAACCGACGACCGCTAATGCTAAGACCCCCACCATTAACACTGCCACCCCCATACCAACCACCATCATTAAGAAGAAACCTCTCAACATTGCCGCTGCCACTATTGTTAACGCTCTCGTGCGCATGGAGGAAAAGATGGCTGCATTGACTGCCGGTAACAGCTCTCAGTCCCGCGCCTCTTGACCTCCTAGCAACAGCTGCCACTTCTGTGGCAAAACCGGTCACACTATGGTACGAGGCAATTGTGTTAAGCTGGAAAGCTTCATCAGTCAAGGCAAGATCCGCCAGAACCACGAAGGCAAGGTTGTCTTACCATCTGGTGCTATGATTCCCAATTACATTGGCAAATGGCTCTATATGGAACACATCGACGAATGGCACAGGCTTAATCCCAACCAGATTCTTACCGGCCACCTTTCCACTAATGCCAACCCCGACGCGGAACAGCTCCAAGGCATGTCCCAGACGTTTATCCATGAAGTCTTGCAACCAGAACCCGCTAGCCCAGGAACGTTATCCAGGGAAGAACATGTCACTGCCTTAGAATGGGAACTTTATGCTCTACATCGCCCCGCGGAAGTCTTTGACGGTATCGAGATCCCTTGCGCTAAGGGATATCGACCAGTTCCCCCTAAAACTGCTAACAACTCTGCTGCTACCAGTTCTCCCGCCGTTCCCACCAGCTCTTCCGCCAGCCCTCCTGCTGCCAACAAACGCTCAGTCCCTGCTAGTTCCCCTGTCACTAACAAATGTCCTGCCTCTGCCTCCGCTACTAGTAACCGCTAAAGCCCCTGAGCCACCAGTTGTTAACCACGTTCCCACAGTCGATCCCCCAGTTCACCCTTACTCCGGTATCTCGTCTCGCTATCAGCCCCTGACCAACCAGAACTTTGGCGCTCTGGACAAATGGCCTGACGCTGCTTACCAGAGTATGGCCCCCATCTACGATATCGAACAGTCCAAACAGGTATTTGACCGGGTACTCCAGACCAAGCTTACCGTCTCTGTTGGTGAACTCTGCTCCCTCTCTAACGACATCCGGAACCAGTTCAGAAATGCTGTTACGCCTAAGCAAACCGCACCTCCTAATGTCACTGCCTTCCAAGAATCCACCGACAGCCTCGACAACGCTCTGCCTTCATTTTCCCTTAACGACACTTCCGTTACCGACCCTCCTCTTACTGATGCCGCTAGAGCCCAAGTCACTTCAATAGACCCGGTGGAAGCATATATCAAGTTGCTACCGCCTGGTGAGGAATTGGTTACGTTAACAATTGCTCAGGAATCACACCAGTCCATCATGCTTTTGGTCGATAACTGCAAGGAAATCGAATGTATAGCAGATAGCGGCTCCCAGATCATCTCCATGTCTGCTGAAGTTGCTAACTATCTTGGCATCTCCTACGACCCCAGCATCATTCTGAACATGCAGAGCACTAACGGTACTATGGACAAATCCCTTGGTCTAGCTTGTAACGTCCCTTGCACTGTTGGCAGTATCACCCTGTACCTTCAGATCCACGTCCTATGCTCCCCCGCTTATGATATCCTGCTTGGTCGCCCCTTCGATGTCCTCACCAAGAGTACCGTCAATACCCTTAGCAAAACAGAGACTACGATAACGATAATGGACCCCAATACCAGACTTCGTCGCACTATCCCTACGTTTCCCCGCAGTCAGTACAAGCAACAGAAGGTTCAGCCCAAGTATAGCGCTGGACCACCCCATTGCTTTTGACACCACTCTCACAGTTAACGACTCTGAGGAAGACTTAGCGGTCATCCTCGACTACGACCACCAAAAGCACTCTGTTATAGTGCAATTGCATACCCTGCTCGATCCCAAAATATTAGAAAACCCAAAAACAGTTTCCAACAATCTCTCCCTTGCTTATTTGTATGCAACCGCTAGCAACCTTTCTGAGACTGTTATCCCGCCGCGCTCTTATTTTGTTTCCACTAGTCTCTCCGATCCCTCTATTCTTGGCTAAGCATCTGGAATGCTCGATACCGTCTCAGCCCCCGTTTACGTTAACGTCCCCTTCCCAGCCGTTTATGCCGCCGCTGAGCCAAAACGCAAAGGAGTCCAAGTCAAGAAGAAATACAAGCCAGTTGCGTTGAAGACCAAGCCCATCGCTAGCCATGTTAGCGAAGACTTCTGAATTGAACGACACATCCTTGGCAACCCCTTAGCAAACATACCCAAGCTCGATCCGAATCCCCTTCCTTTCTTACCGACTCCTCGCTTTACCAAAGACCGCAAAGCGACTTTCGTTAAGGAACACAATACTGGCTTTCTTACCCAAGATGAGCTTAACGTACTCATGGACCTTGTTGCTAAGCAACAAAACGCATTTGCTTGGGAAGACTCCAAAAGAGGCAGCCTACGACCCAACTTCTTCCCTCCCGTTCACATACCGACCATCCCTCACATCCCTTGGGTTCAGCACAACCGACCAATACCGCCAGGCCTCAAAAAGGAGATCTGCGAGATCATACGTAGCAAGATCCAAGCAGGCATTTACGAACCCTCGAACTCCGCTTACCGGTCATGCTGGTTTTGTGTCTTGAAGAAAAACGGTAAACTTTGCCTAGTCCACAGCCTCAAGCCGTTAAACCAAGTCATGATCCGCCATTCTGGAGTTTCCCCTTTCCCTGACCACGTTGCCGAGTCCTTTGCTGGCCACATTTGTGGCGCCACTCTTGACCTCTATGTTGGCTACGACAAACGCGTTATCGATCCCACTTCCCACGACTTAACAACTTTCCAGACACCGTTTGGCGCTCTCCATTTAGTAACGCTACCAATGGGATGGACTAACGCTGTGCCCATCTTCCATGATGACGTCACCCACATCCTCCAGCCCAAGATCCCCCATAATGCTCTCAGCTTCATCGATGATGTTGGCGTTAAAGGCCCAAAGGACTGGAAACTCGTTAATGGCACACCCGCTAAGCATCCCGACAACCCCAACATTTGTTTAGCGCTTTGGGAGTTCTTTGAACTCCTGAACCGTGGCCTTCAGCAGATGAAGTACTGTGGTGGTACTTTCTCCAGTCATAAGCTTGTCCTTTGCGCGCCTACCTTCAAGATCCTTGGCCACGTTTGTACTCCTAGTGGCCGAGTTCCTGACGAAAACCATTTAGCGCTATTGGACCATTAGGGCCCTTGCCAGTCGTTAACTGAAGTCCGCGCCTTCCTCAGTACTGTCAGAGTCCTCCGGATGTTTGTTAAGAACTTTGCCCATTGCGCTCATCACCTAACAAAGCTCACCCGTACTGGAGTTCCCTTCGAATTTGGACCCGATCAGCTTAATGCCCAGAAAGACCTCATCAAGGCCCTGCACGACGCTAAACCCCTTATTCCTATTGACTACGAATCCGACAATCCCATGATCTTAGTGGTCGACACTTCCTACATAGCAGTCGGTTTCTACCTTTGCCAGTGTACTACCAACAATCGCAAACAACACCGCTATAACTGTTTTGGCTCCATCACCCTTAACGAATGTGAAGCTCGCTTCAGTCAGCCCAAGCTCGAGCTTTACAGTTTGTACCGAGCCTTGCAGGCGCTACGCATGTACCTCCTAGGCATTAGGAACCTTATCATCAAAGTCAACGCTCGCTACATCAAAGGTATGCTGCAGAACCCTGACATTCAGCCCTCCGCTAGCATGAACCGCTGGATCATGGCCATCCTTATGTTCCACTTCGAGCTTGTACATGTTAAAGGAACCTTCCATGGGCCTGACGGACTTTCGCGACAACCGCTACAACCTACCGACCCTCCCCCAGACGATACTAACAATGACATCTTCGAAGATTGGGTTGATCGTATGCACAGATTCATGCACCATGTTCAGTTACCAACTGCCCCTTGCCCGCTCCGCCTCTACCATCCCTCATTTACCCCCATTTGCCCATTACCTACCAACTCTAGCGACATTCGTTAACAACACCATTCCCCTTACCAAAGTCTTGACTCCACCCATTACCAACCCCCTTTCCTACAACAACGTCCCTTGCTCCCCCAAGGCCCTTGCCGGCGACAAAAGAGTCCAACTTGTTAAGCAGTGGCTAGCCAACTTCAAGCGACCGCCAGGCCTTAACGACAAGGCCCTCGCCACCTTTCTTCGCTACGCTAGCGGCTTCTTCCTCACTAACAGCAAACTTTGGCGATGCAATCGTAACGGTGAACACAAGCTCTTCATACCAACTGACTCGCGACTTCGCATCCTACACGCTATGCATGACAACCTTGGACATTGCGGTCTGTTTGCTACGAGAGCTGCCCTGCTGGAGTGCTTTTGGTGGCCACGGGTAGCGGCCGATATCGTTTGGTACATTCGCTCATGCCACATCTGCCAAGTCCACCAAACGACCAAAGTCCTTATACCGCCTACTGTCGCTACCCCTGCCACCCTATTCAGCAAAATCTATATCGACACCATGTTCATGCCGCCTTCGAACAAGTTCAAGTATATCATCCAAGGACACTGTTTGTGAATCCACTATCCCGAATTCTGCATGCTCGTTTGCAAAAATACTGACGCTATCGCTAAGTGGCTATTCAAAGACATCATCTGCCACTGGGGCGCCCTTAACAAAATTGTTACCAATAACGGTCCCCCCATCATTAAAGCCATCGCTTACCTCACCAAGAAATACCACATCAACCACATTCACATATCCAGTTACAACAAACACGCTAACGGTATTGCCAAACAACCTCACTTTGACGTTAGACAAGCCCTTTTCAAAGCCGTTAACGGAGACCAGTCCAAGTGGAGCTCAGCCGCTTACTCTGTTTTCTGGTTGGAACGCGTTACTGTCCACTGCCGCATGGGTTGCTCCCCTTACTACGCCGCTACCGGTACCCATCCTCTCTTCCCCGCTGACATCGTAGAAGCGACCTACCTCCAGCCACCTCCCAATTCCTTGTTAACGACTACCGACCTCATTGCTCGATGCGCTATCGACCTCCAATGCCAACAAGCCAATCTCGACCGTTTACATGATACAGTCCTTACCGCCCATCAGCTAGCAGCTCTCCGTTTCGAACAAGAACATGCCGCTATGATTCGAGACTATGACTTCAAGCAAGGAGACCTAGTGTTGATGCGGAATACGCACATTGAAGTCACCCATAACAAGAAGATGCAACCTCGGTATGGCGCACGGACCAAGACCCCCCGCACGGACCACGATTAACGATCACGGGACTTCGACAATTTTCCTTTGACTGGGGACAGTCAGTTTTTCAGTCAAGGGGAGATGATACAGTCAGCGCTGGCTGCCTGACACCGACAAGTCAAACCAAGCATGTGACCTAAGCACGTGACCGCTAACGACCGACTGCTAACAACACCGACTGTTACCGACATTCCCTTAACGACTAAGCCAACCTTCAACAATCCAGCCCTCTCTATGGCCCCTGACCAGCGGCCATTGATCAATTGTAACCGCGTTGCTGATGACCCAATGATTGTAAACTTATTTTCATTAACAGTTTTCTCTTACAATTTTCACTCTCAATCTACTTACAATTTTCTCATATTACTTACAATTTTCCTATTCAATAGCGGCTCCCGACGTGCATTATCACATGTGACCGCTACGCTTACTATTTCTTACTGGTTTCCCCTTTTATTGTCTTACCTACCTATAAATACTGCCCTGTCAGTAGCTAAACATCATCGAATCGTACCAGAGTCTAGTCCCCGTTTCAGACTACACTTAAGATCTCGTTCACGCTCTCGCTTCTTTAACGGCTGATTTGGGTTTACCCAGTCCAGTCTCCTTCGGTCTCCGTGCTCAGCTTAACAGTATTGTTAAACTTAGCACTCGTCATCTTCGTTACACACCATACGGGCGCCCTCGCTTTGCCTTTGTTAAGCACCATACGGGTGCCCTCGCCTTGCCTTTGTTAACGCTAGCGCTTACGGCTAGCGACTTGTATATTTCTGTTAACTCCTCTTAAATTCCTTAACGACCTTCTGGGTCTTTGCAGATCTCTCAACCCGCTGCGATTTGGTAGCGACACTAGCGGCCTCACCGTTCTCTTACCGCTCTCTCCCACTTCCTTACCGACGCCAACCTCTCAACTCCTTACCGAGTTTCTGGGACTTTGCTTGACTCCTCTCACACACACGTAACGCTACTACTTGCTAGCTATCCCTATCTAGCTGGTCTTGTTGGTTGTTTCCTGCATGGCAGCTAGGCAGCAAGTCAGTGCATCAACGGACTCCGATGTTGGTTGTGCCGCCAATGCCAGCTGATATTCTGGCCTCCCCTACTCTGGCCCCTGACAGGTCACCCATGATGATCTCCTATGCCACTGGGCATTATGCCTTGATGGACTCTTGCGCCACAGCTTCTGGCCGAGGAGCTGGGGGTGCCCCTCGTGGTGCTCCTGGTGAAACTGCTTGTCGCTCCCGCCCTTATCGTGGAAGGTAGACATTATTCATCAGGTCGATGAACCTTGAGGAGGGGGTGATGTAAGGGGACGATCACATTCCATGGTCTCCGATTCTAGTTCTGGCTTAGTCATACGTATTACATTTCTCTAGTTTATGGACTGACCGCTGGGGCCCAGCCCCTGCTCCCTCCCATCACCATTAGTTGGCCTGTATGAGTCATCAGACCTTTATTCTCCTTTTGATGTATTGATTGATAATTGTCACTTACATACCGGGGCCCGCTTATTACATAGCATTAGTCATAGCACAACCACCAATGTAGTATATATAGCTGATCTGCAGGATAGCATATCCTCAGATCAATCAATAGCAGTGTCTTCAGGCCTATCCATTGACCGACTGTCTGCTCCTTAGTGTCATCCTCTCTTGCTTGCGCTGTCTCTTGTGTGTTCCGCTTGCCTTGTTGCCACTGCTTGTTAGCTTCACCATTCACTCACCACCGCCCTCGCTCGCCACGCCTGAGTTCAGCCTCGCATTGTGCAGAGTATCCCACAATCCGAGATCCCCTTACACCTTCCATGACTTGAAAGGATTTCTCTCTTTTATAAACTCTTTGATGATTTTTTGTATGAGCTTAGCCCAGAGCCATTGGCATAATTCTCTACCAATAATAATTGTTAATTTGACCACTTACTGTTGATTTTGCTTGTTTTCATCATACTATCCCTCAATTTTTCCCCTTTCAAAGACCTCAATGGAGTTCTTTCCCCAGTCTAGCTGTAAGTGTCCCCAAGAATGTTTGGCAACAATGTTATGGACACTTAGAAGGTAAACATGAGCAGAAAGCTCATTTAATTCTATGTCAGATTGAAAGATTTTACTTTCATAAATGTAATTAGCATATTCTAATCTTGTTAGAATGCTAGATTAGACTTACCATAAAGCATTCTGAAAACCATAGAGAAGAGTAGTCTTGGAACTATGATCAGTACAGAGTTGCATAGGAATTCCTAGATCAGAAAAATTATGAAAGTAATTCAAAAAGAGAGAGATTGATAGACTTGCCACCATACTCTTCAACACAGCAGAGGAACATGTATCCAACAATAACATTATAGCAATTGCTTGGAGCAATCTCAGCATATAGCCAAGTTCCTGTAGCTTCATCAACAAAGCCATTAACAGGGAAGCCAATCTTGTAAAGTTTGTCATGCCCATTGCATGACCAATGTTCATGAATTCCTAATGGAACTTTGAGATATTGAACAATTTTGCATGCTGAGGGATTTTGTCTATTAAAGCCTTCAGGATCATGCATTTTCATAGTCTCACATACAAATTCATGAGGCAGATGTTGACTTTGACAAGATGCAATATGATTATGAATAGTATGTGGTCTAGCACATCCAGCTGGGTCAAGATCAAGTTGATCAAGAACAAGCTGTTGTGTCTCCTGTTGAGTCTTGTTCTTGAGGTTTTTCCACCACCTACAAAGCCATTATGACTTTGGGCATGTTTGATAGAGCTGGCACTAGTTTGCAGCATTTTTTAGTTAAATGCTGCTAGTATGTAATCTGTTAATAGTCACCTGAGATGAATTCCATGATCATGAGCAAGGGTGTTGTGCATGAGTTGTTCATGATACTTCTTCAGTGCAGCAACAAGTTGTGGATCATCCTTTGAAACTGCACAATATTATTGAAGTGATGCAAATGAGCTCAATCATAATCTAACTAACCTTTGATACCATGTTGATTCTTGCCAGTTAGATTGTGATTATGTGAGCTAGACATAGCTTAAGAGTACTAATACCTGTTTATTTTGTTGCCTTTTTAAGGATGTCTGCAATTAGTTTAACAGCATCGACCTCATGTTAACCATGCATACAAAGTATGTCTTCATCAACTTGATCAATTAAGAGAAGAGAGCAGCTAGCACAGATATTTATTAATGTTCATTAACTATGCATGTAATCATTATACTTACAATGTTACCTATAGCCAAAGTCAATCCACATTTTCACCCTGTGCATGGAAAGAGTTAACATTCATTAGATATGCATGGAAAGAGTGAAAATTCATTAAATATGCATGTAACCAAAGTCAATCCACAATTTTACCTATGCATGGAAAGAGTGAAAATTCATTAAATATGCATATAGCCAAAGTCAATCCACATTTGTACTTGTGCACAGAAAGAGTAAACATTCATTAAATATGCATAGAAAGAATGAAAGTTCATTATATATGCATGTAGCCAAAGTCAATCTGTCAGGTCCCGCTGACAACAGGGGCTCAGCTACACTGGCAAGTCCTTACTAGGTGAGCTTGGTAAGCATGTACATGTTCAGGGTCCACCAGCTGTTCTGATGTAATTATGGAAAGTCTGGAGAGAAGCTCTGGAAGGGTGAAAGTAGAGGGTTTTAAGTATGTAAGGAAATAGAGATGAGGAGACAAGTACAAAATGAAAAGGGAAGTGAAGTACAAGGCAAGTATTGGAGCAGAGACAGGGTATGGAACCAGAAATGAATTAGAGAACGGAAACAAGGTATGGAATGCAAAACACAAGATAAGAATATGGAAATGGATATGAATCATGGGATAAGGAGAAACAATCACAGAGAGGAAAAGGATAACAAGTCACAGAATGAAGTATGAGTCACAGAATAAGGCACAGATATGAGAAGTGGAGACTAGAACATGGATAACAAGAGATGAGACAAGAACAAGAGATACAAGAGCTGGAATATGGAATCAAGAAGTAATCAAATAAGGCAATATCAAGACTACTGTACATGAATTCCTACAACTTATATATGGGCTTCTGGCCAAGTCCAGGAGGAGCCCTCAGCTCCAGGGATTGTTGGGGTGGTTGGTGCAGTCTGCAACAATATTTGGTGCAGCAGATTTTAGTTAGGATCAAGTGCATTGTATTGCCAGCACCATAGCAGAGGTTTGTGATCATGAGGGTGATCAGCGATATTGTTGGCGGCCTGTTGACAAGTGTTTATGTAGCAGCCAAGGTGTCAGAGCTTGGTGATGCCCAGTGGCATGGAGTCTATGTGACAGCCAAAGTGCCAAGGTTTGAGGGTTGCCAAGGGTGTGCAGCAATGGCTGGTAGGGGTGGTACTCAAGAGTGGGGGTTACTGGTTAGTCTGGAGATGTGTTGGGGATGGTATTATCAGGGCTGCAGTTAGTGGGGTCATGACATTACCCCTCCTTCAGCGTTGAGACCCTTTGAGATTGGGGCCAGAGTGGCGGTGCCATGGGAGTGGAAGCTGGACTAGTGTCAAAGTCAAAGTTTGTCAAAATTGAAGTCAAAGTTGGAGTTTGGCAGCCATCCAGTAGCCATCTTGTAGAATAAAAAGGAGGGCTCACTGTGAATACTTCTCCATCCCCCATGTCTTCCTCTGACTCCTCCTCAGGTTCCTCTACTCCTCCCTCTTCTGACAATAACCGTGTCCACTCCTAGGAGCTCTAAAAGGTGCATTGGGCTGCTCATGACTGTCATCAGGAGGAGCAGGAGTTGTCCATGATGCTTCATTAGCATAAGTGGAAAGTTTCTTTGGTATTTTGCGATTGACCCTAGATCAGAGGTGTCTATGCAAACTCCTGGGGCTAGTCCATCTCAACAGGTTCCTTCTTGTCCAGAGGTAGTGGTGTTGTGGCCAGCCTCCTGTGTTGTTCCAACTGTTCCCTTGGAGCATTGTGTACCCTAGGAGATTGTGATGCCAGAGCAGGTTGCAGAGGCATTGGCTTGGGCCTGGGGTCCTCCAACACTCGCATGGTGCCAGGCATGTTGTCTGGTGGGTAGCCCCTTGTCATGAATTCTTTTTTGAGACTTATCCTAGAGTTGCCCTAGTGTGTTTTCTGTGCTTGCTGGGGGGATCTCTGTAAGTTCATGGCTCTGTAGGTGGAGTTGCAGTGAGACTCTTCTATGTGTGAGGCCTGTCATACCAGCCATGAGAGTTGTTCAGTGTCATGGCTTTGGAGGGCAACATGTGTGGTGGAGGAGCAAGGGTGAGATGCAGGGTGGGTCTTGGTGCAGATGACAGCAACCCCCAAGTCTCAGACAGTGGGGAAGGCTGGAGCAAGGCCAGAGCATGTGCAGGGAACTCATCAGGAGTCCAGGGACAGTGGTGTGGAGTCTGAGGTCATAGTGAAGGTGGGACTGCTACAAGAAGGGCGGAGGGCACTGGAGGTTATCTCTGGTGGGAAGGGCAAGTGGTGGGTGTCCCCTCCTTCTGGCCAACCCTCTAAGCAACTCTGGAGGTCTTTCTCCCCAAAGGTGGGTCCCCCCAGAGTGCATATGTTTTTTCCTCAGACTGGGAGGCCCCTAGGTCCTCCTTCCCTGGTGGAAACTCCAGAGATCTCAGCAGCAGAGATGGCAATGTGTCAGTAGATGAAGGCCTTGGTGGGAGAGATTGCCCAGAGGGATGCAGAATTGCAGCAGGTCCAGGTTGAGCATGACACGGTGTGGCAAGAGTTGGAGGCAGTGATGGGAGTGGTCAATGTGCAGGCTGTTGAGGTCCAGGACCTTCAGGTGTGGGTCCAGCAATTTGAAGGGGTGCTGGTTGCATCTGTGGTGGGTCCAGTACCTCAGCTGAGGCAGGTGGAGAAGTTGGAGGCAGAAGTGAGGGCTCTCCAAGCAGCAGGAGAGGCTTGGCAGTGGGATTGGGATTTAGGAGAGGTGGCCATGGGGTGGGGAGAGATACTATGTGCATGGTCCTCTGGGCTTGCACTGGACTCACTAACCTTCATTCTTTTGTCAGGCTGAGTGCAGAAGCACTGGCTCCTTCTGGACACCTTATCCACGGTGCATGCATCAATACAGGATGATCTAGCCCAGGGGCAGCAGGAGGTCACCCCAGAGGTGGCCTATGGCATGTTGCAGCTGTGATTGATGTTGGTGGAGCATTGCCAGTATAATGCTGTAGCTCCAGGGACATAGTTGGATACAGCAGTGGATGCAGGTGAGGCCCTGCTGCACCATGAAGATCACATGATGGCCTTGGGGGTCCAGCTAGAGTTGGCAATGATGGAGGCAGATAGCACAATGGTTCTGGGAATGAGAGGGGAGGGTCCAGGCAAGGGTGAGGGCACATGGGAGAGGCCAGAGTAAGGTGTGGGGGTCGTCATTTTCCTTTATTCTGTTTCTTGGTGCTCTAGTCTTATCCCATATCATTTGTAGGTTAGTCTTGTACATATGTTGCTTTTGTTTTCCTTTGAATGTATTTTCTTGGCACAATGTTTTTAGTAGGTCAAAGGAATATGCAAGGGTACTGGTGAGAGTTGAATCCCTAGTGAAACCAGAGGCAGGGGTTAGGCTCACTACTGCCATCTGTGAGTTCTAGTCTCAGGAATCCTGTGGCCTGCTGGGGTGTTGCTGGTGGAAGTCCCAGAGTGCCAGGGAAGCTCCAGAGAGGTTTTTGCAAGGTTCCCAAGTGTTGTCCTTGGGGCCATAACCTTTCCAGTATATGAGGTAAAGGATTCAGTTGTGAACTCATTAGGAATCAAGGACTTGGTTGACTTTGTAGTGTTTGTTGCCCTTGAGTTCAATCAGCAGGGGTCATTCAGGTTACTGGCAGAGGAAAGGGTCCAGGGCATACCTTTCAAGGAGGCAGATGTGGAACACTGGGTGGAGGCCTTTGAGGGCCAGGGGTAGTTCAAGCTCATAAGCATGCATCAAGACCTTCTGGAGGATCTTGAAGGGTCCAAAACATTTGTGGTCAAACTTTGGGGAGGGTTGGCAGGTTTTGGTATTGTGCCCAGTTGAGCCATATGAGGGTTCTGGGGGTCCAGTTAGGGGTAGATTTGCAGTGAGAGTTGGTGTGTTTGGTATAGGCTTTGTTAGCAATGTCAATTTCTTTCCAGAGGAACTGGTGGAGGGACTGGGGGTCTTGCATGACTTTGTGGGTGATGTGTGAAGGGATGTTGTTGAGCGAGAGGGTGAGCCAGGAGTGGTAGCCCTTGTTGGCATAGAAAGGGGAGACTCCAATGGCAGAGTGGAGTGTGTTGTTGTAGGTGAACTTAGCTAAGGGTAAGTCATGTCACCAGTTGTCCTGCTGATAGTTGATGTAGAGGTGGAGGTACTGTTCCAGGGTGTGATTCACACATTCAGTCTGCCTGTCAGTCTCCAGATGATAGGCAGTGGATAAGTTAGTTTTTATTTCCAAAGCCTTACATAGTGACTGCCAGAAATGGGAGATGAAAAGAGGGCCGCAGTCAGAGATGATGTTGTCAGGGAGGCTGTGTTTGGAGAACACATGTTTGAGGAAGAGTCAGGCAAACTCCAAGGCATCATCAGTGTGTGGCAGGCAATGAAAATGGCCTGCTTTGTAAGGCAGCATACCACAACAAGGATGGCATTAAAGCTGTTGGAGTTGGGGAGTTTGATGATATGGTCCAGGGAGATTGACAATCAGGGGCAGTGGCCAACAGAAAGAGGTTTGAGGAGACCATAAGGGTGGTGGTGGGGAACCTTGGCTTGGAGGCTGGATTTGCAGGCTTGGACATACCAGGTGACATCTTTCTTG
Organism: Termitomyces sp. MG145; assembly: GCA_003313055.1. Taxonomy (NCBI): domain Eukaryota; kingdom Fungi; phylum Basidiomycota; class Agaricomycetes; order Agaricales; family Lyophyllaceae; genus Termitomyces; species Termitomyces sp. MG145. Next base: position 36,552 of record QGOB01001710.1, read on the forward strand.
AGTCCTGGCCAAAAGTAAGTCTATGAAATGAGTTGAACAGTCTTATGGATTCCTAGATGCCCTCATAGCTTATGGTCATGGTGTTGTCAGAGGATGTTGAGGCATATGTTCTTATGGTCTAGGACATAGATTCAGCCATCCTGGAGGATGAGGGAGTTGTCTGGAGACAGGGTGAAGGTTGGTTGGGTTGGCAGGGCATTTTCCAGAGTGCTCTGGAGGTTGTGCTGGGTGAAGAAGGGGTCTTGTAGCACAGCACAAATTTGGTGTAGAATCCCTTCCTCATTCATAATCAGCACAGCATTAAGATGTTCAGATAGAATTATCACTTGATGATTGAAAGCATTTTGCTCTGCCTCAAATGATTTCTTTGAGTAAATGTCCAGTCAACAGGTGAGGGCATTGGGTTTGGCTCTGAGGTGGCTGGGGCAGTAGTGGATGGTGAAGTCATACTCTGAGAGGATTTCTGACCAGCAGGCTTGATGATGGCTGAGTTGTTTTGTGGTTGTGAAGTACTGGAGGTTGTTGTGATCTGAGTAAACTTGGATGCAGTGAGGTGCCTCTTTGAGATAGGCTCACCATTGTTTGAAGGCCTCAACTATAGCAAGGAGTTCTTTGTCATAGATGTCATAGTTGAGATCATCAATTGCATGTAGAAGGTGATGGGGCATAGTTTACTGCTTCCAGGGTCCATCTGCAAGAGAATGCTGGCCATGGCATAGTTGGAGGTGTTGCATTTCAGGACAATGGGAAGGGAGTACCTCATACTTGACAATGCCCTACATTTGTCCAAAGCCATGGTTGGACTACCGTCAATCAGCTTTATGGCTAAGAAGACTGGTGTCTTCACAACATTTGACAATACTAGAGCTATCTTATTCAAGAAGGCTATGAATGAATTAGTAGCAACCAGAACCCTACTTCCTATAGAAAACTTATACACACTAAACCTCTATGACAAATTTGCATTATCAGTCAACTCATTGCCAGACATTGTTACATGGCACTGTCAACTGGGCCATGCCAACTACCAAACAATTATAGAGATGGCAAAGTCTGGCATGATCAAAGGTATGCCATTCAGCTTTTGTTCCAAAGTGCCAAAATGTGATGAATGCATTTGTGGCAAACATGCAAGGATACCTGTTCTGAAAGTTAGAGAAGAGGGCATTGGTCACAGAGCTACTAGTAAGTTAAGGATTGTTTGAGACTAGGAAACAGGACATCACCTTGCAAACTGGGAATAACTACATGATGATTATACAAATAAACTGTGGTCTATTCTGTGTAGGCTGAAGATTGATGTATTTGAGGAACTAAAAGCATGGATATTAGCACAACAAGTAGAGACAGAGTTACAACTTGGAATACTTTGATCAGGAAATGACTCCAAAATAATAGCCAAAGAAAATGAAGCATAGTTTCAATCCCAAGTGATAACAATACAACATGGCACAGTGTACACTTTGGCTCACCTTGAACATGTCAAACAGATGCACAGAACATTGATGGGCAAGAGTATTTCCATAAGACTCTATGCAAAATGTCCAGCTTTTCTATGGGACAAATTCTACATAACCACAACTCACCTGCATGGAAAAACAAAGACACTAGATGAAGTGTAGGGGGATACACATGGTCTTTGAGGTCAGGTACTATTTCTTGGGCATCAAGAAAGCAGAAGGCAGTCGCTGCATTGTTGTGTGAAGCCGAGTATATGGCAGCTTTTGAGGCTGTGCAAGAGTGTGTATGGCTACGAACCAGTGTGTATGGCTACGAACCAGTGTGTATGGCTACGAACCAGTGTGTATGGCTACGAACCCTTCTCCAGGAAATTGGCTATGGCATGAAGAATGCTACAACCATTATGTGCGATAACAACACAGCAATTAATCTCTCAGAGGACCCAATGTTGCATTCTCGTGTCAAACATGTGGACATGAAATATCACTTTTTGTGTGAATGTGTGGCATCGCAGGAGGACAACATTGCCGACTTGTTTACCAAACCCCTTCCATCGCCCCAATTTTCACAGTTACGCCATATACTTGGACTGTGCTAACCACGATTCCGCGCGAGGAGGACCCATTACCATTTTTGCGCCACTTACGGTGAGAAGGAGTATTGGACGCCAGCGGATACACCGTAAGCAGCTGCAAATTTGATGACCGGCGAAGGGCCAATATATAACTTCATAAATACTGTGCACCCTTAATATAGACAATAAGATATATATACCTACTGTCGACGTACACTGCCCTCAGTCAATTACACGACGACTGAGGGTGAGTGAACATACATACAGAATATGGTCACTATACTTTCCAGGAACATTACCTAGATCACTGTACTTACTCGTGTTCTAGGAAGGTTCAATATAAGTCAAGTACATAACGACTGAGGATCACTGTACTTACTCGTGTTCTAGGGATCAACCTTTAACAGCAGAGTTGTCCAAAAAATTCTGAACGTGAAGACATGAAGAGCAACTAAAGCAATGAGTAGCTATCCCTGTAGAACGGCTACCATCTATGCTTGTTGCTGGTACAAGTATAATACAACTGATAGTACAAAGTCATAACTTCAAAAAAAAACCGGTCTGTCAAATATGGTAACATTGTTGTTAATCAAGCCTACACATACTTAGGCTGTGGCTCCTCGAAAAAAAGAAGAATATAGCGGGTTAAACTTTTTTATTGACAGCATATTAGGGAATATTCTCCGTACTATAGATATCGTTGTTAAACGTTAAAGGGCTAGCCAATCTTGCCTTCCTGGATCGCCTTGCGTATAGGATTTTGGCTGGGCGGGATAGTGCCCGTCTTCTCCAGGCGGTCAAACAACACAAACAGCTTTTCCGCCTCACGTTCTTTCTCTTCTTCAGTCATCTCCGGCAAATCTTGCTTTGCGTTATCGGTCGTTCCAGTGATTGGATTGATCGAAGCTGTCGCAGCGTTTGGAGTATACGTACTGGTCGTGGCACTCGGCGCGGGAGGAGCACTAAGCACACCTTTGTTGTATAGGAATCCTGCTACGTTTCCGTAACCCACGAGAGAAGAGAGAACGGATGCTATGGGTGCAATGAGCATCAGGTAGTGTGAACTAAGACCTTCAGAAAACTTACCATCGGAATCGCAGATGGAAAACAACATCTCTCCAATCGAATCTTTTAATCTCGAGTGATAAACGCTCGTCATAAGCCGGAGGCAACGGCCCAATATGTCAGACCTCCCTTCGAGCGGCGACGAACGATCCATATCATCGGGGATGATCAGCTGTCGCACACGAACTCTAGATGCCTCATCCGCGGCACATATTCGGGAGAGAAGTACGACCAAAGGAGACAACAGGTCATCCAATGAGTTGTCGGGTGATTCCCGCTTAGCGCGGTCGCGCACAGATATATCATCAACGTCGACGACGTCCGGGAAGAAATGCGTAAACGCGGCGTCCATCAGTTCGTATGTGCGCTGAACGACATTTGTCGGGGCCGTAGCGTGAGATGGAGGAGAGCGGGACAATGAACGTCGACCGGCAGCGAGGACAGATAATGCACGATCGAAAGTACTAGGTTTCGGTGAGACCGGCGTTGGCTGCGGCGAATCATTACCACAGCTCGAACCTGAGGCAGAGGCAGGCTGAGGCGTCTGGGATCGTGATGCATGTTTCGGGCTATTAGATGCGGAGACCCGGGGTGAAGCGATGACATTAGTGCCGAACCAAATGGAGCGTAGTTCTGCCGAAATGGGTATTGTTATTAGTGTATGGATAACATGGGTAAGGGGTGCAGTGATGGGACTTGGAGAAGTGGGTGGCAGAGATGTAAAAACGCGAAGGGCTGGTGCCAAGAGACTGAGAATTATTGTCAGCTAAAAGATAGGAACTGATCAACGAAGGAAGTAGCTTACCTATCCAATTTAGGACTCCAAAAATCACCGATAATAGGTGTCTGATCAAGGTTGTTAGCCTCTGAGGTTTGTGGCTCCGTTCGAACCATCTTTGGATAATAAAGAAGAACATTGAAAGCAAATTTGAGGATGTCGGTCATAGCTTCTCGTGCCATCTTTGTTCCGGTGAGTATCCCGACCGTTAGAAGATCCAACTTTGAACCGATTATCTCAATCGCAGTGTGTCCGTTATACTTGTCTTCTACAAGATTCTTGATGAACGAAGGGCCTGATACTGTGATCAGGAAGAGAATACGCGATAAAACGAAAATATGATCAGGTATAGTAGTTTTCTGAGACGGGGCAGTAAGAGACAGTCAACTCAAACATCATAAAGCGTTACCTCGAGCATGGAGAGAGCAAGGACCCCTCCATCAACTTCTCTCTTCAATATAGTAGAACGAGCCTTTTCGACGAGAAATAATGCATTGGCAACCGACCTGAGGGCTTCGCTCGAGGCTTCCGGATCGTCCTTATAAGATAAAGCAAGTTGCAAAAGGGTGTTCAGATTTTCAGGAGTCGCAATGAATTCTGAACCGGGTGGGTTCTTGCCAAGTTCCTTTACAGCCAACAACGCCTGGGCGGCGTCTGGTATCAACGCATATAAGATTGGACCATCTTCCGAACGATAACTGCACACCTTTAGGAGAGAGAGGTTTTGATCCATTCTTGGCTGAGGCCGTCTTCAGATCTCGCAGAAGGCTTGTTATGAGCTCTGTCCGGCTTGAAGCATCAATTGCGAATGGCGGGGCTGAAAGAGTCCAATAAGTTATCGATATGGAGGTTTAGCTGCTCAACGCACCACTGATGATTGACTGGAGCACAGTCGAGACCTCCGACCTACTTGATGAGACAGATAATGCTTTGTATGATCGTAGAATGTCCGTCATCACGATCAGAAAATGTGATTTGGGCAACTCTGCCCGGATTTGTGAGAGAGCGATTGGTAGGCTATGAAGAGGGCGTTGACGTTGAGTTCCTGTTTGAGGGTGCGCCGGGGTCGTGAAGGATCGAGAGCAAGAAGCTAATATTACATGACAAGCTGGATAGCAACCATTCTCCGATTGACATTCAATTCATTACACATATTACAAAGCTACAAATCTACACGCCACGGAGTTAATTACCACTGCCTGGAAAACTTCAAATATGGGACTGAGCAATGTCAGAATCACGCTGAGATACGAAAGCGATATAATACCGAAAAGAATGAGATTGGCGGATGAATCATGCCACATGCACGCTACCATTCGTGGTATGTTGTTATACTCGTTTGGACTTCGTCCGCTCGAGTTTGAAAGTAATCCTCTAGTTCTGAGAAATTTTGAACTAACGCCTCGTTAAGATATTTGCGATATGACTGGTGCAGAAACATTGAATGGCTATCACGGCCACATTGACAGATAAACTGACATCTATTGCAGCAATCTTTCCGTTCATGTATTGATTCTCTGTCGCCGCACGCTCAATGCGCTCTCGCGTCAACAGCATCGGATTCCTAGAATTGTCGACTTCACTTAAGATCTGCAGAGGAATCATTGTCGTTATGTGCTGCGCCATTTCATCGATTGTGCTGAGGTGATTAACCACTTCATTCCTGCAATCATGTCTAAGAAGGTGCCTGAAATGAAGAGACGATACTCACACTCGAAGCCCTACCTGTTTTCCACCACCTGGTTTGTCTCTCTCTTTTGTGGAATCGTTGATGACTGTGGTACCAAGGTTATAAAGCGCATTCGCAAGGCCGAGGAGTTCCAGTTCTAAATCGCCTTGCGTACCAGAAGGAGCTGGTGACTGAGAGGACCGTGGTGAATCAGGGGCAGGTCCCGGCGCCATGGACAACCCAGAGAAAGGATCATAATTTAAATTTGGCTTTCGTTTTGTGTGACATCTACACGCGCACATGCGGTCACACGTCTCGGCACCTCGGCACCTCATGGGAGAAAGTGGGGAATCCGAGCCGATCAACACCTCGACCCCGTGACCACGAAAATCTTATCGAGTCAATCACAGTCATTTGAAATATCGTCCTCCGTCCTGGCTTTCTATTTCCCGCTGAAGCGATCACTTGGTTCCCTGCGCCCTCTCATTGAAACTACACGAAGAATTATGACGTCTTCTGCCCTTCCCGTTGTTCCTGACACCGATTCATCAACATGCATCTTTGACTCCTTCCGGACGGCCATTGCCAAGAAGGTGTCCGAGGCCCTTCCGTTGACGATAGAACAGGCTTACTCGGGTGTAGACTATGGAAAGAAAGGAGTAGATTTTACCATTGCGTTACCCCGGTTCAAGTTACCTGGCAAGGTGGACGAGCTCGCAGCCAAGGTCATCAGTAAGGTATGTCTTCACTCTGTCTTCACGTAGACTTTCTCTGAACATGGCTCTAGTTTGAACCAGACGAGTGGGTATCGTCTGTAACGCATGACAAGGCGTTCCTACATTTTCAGCTCAACTCTGAGTCCCTTGTTCGTCGTGTTCTTGACCAGGTGCACGCGCGAACACACCTTACCGAGTCCACAAAGCCGGAGTACGGCACGAACACGTCCGGGAAGGGAAAAAAAGTCATTATTGAGTTTTCTAGTCCTAACATTGCCAAGTCTTTCCACGTCGGCCACCTACGAAGTACTATCATCGGCGCCTTCTTGTCGAATTTGTATGAGTCGTGTGGGTGGAAAGTCATCAGGATGAATTATCTTGGAGATTGGGGAACACAGGTGTTTCTGGATGAGTGTGTCGTTTGAGACTGTCACTGATATTCCCCCTAGTTCGGCCTCATCGCGACTGGATTTGAAAAATATGGCTCACAAGAAGAACTTGAAAAAGACGCGATCAAGCACCTATTCGACGTGTACGTCAAGGTTAACAAGGACGCCGAGGCCAATCCCAACGTCAAAATTGAGGCTGCGCAGTGGTTCAAGCGTATGGAGGACGGTGACGAGTCTGCACTGAAGAACTGGCGCGTCTGGCGAGAGCTTAGTGTCAAGAAATATGAGGAGCAATACGACCGTCTGAATGTACATTTTGACGTGTATAATGGGGAGAGTATGGTCGGGAAGGAATGGCAGGATAAGGCACTGGAAAGATTGAACGAGATGGGGCTGATTAGCGATGCGGATGGTGCGAAGATCGTTGATCTTACGAAGTGGAAGCTTCAGTCTGCTGTCGTTAGGAAAAAAGGTGGGAGAAAGATATCCATTTCACAATATGTTGATTAACTGTGGTTCGTAGATGGTAGCTCGATCTACCTGACTCGAGATATTGGCGGTGCAATCGAGCGATACGAGAAGTACAAATTCGATAAGATGATCTACGTCGTGTCGTCGCAACAGGATCTGCACCTCGCGCAATTCTTCAAGGTTCTTGAGCTCATGGAGTTCCCATGGGCCAAGACACTGCAGCACGTTAATTACGGTCTTGTGCAGGGCATGAGCACGCGTAAAGGAACTGTTGTCTTCCTTGAACAAATTATTAAGGAAGCTGCGGAGGTTATGTACAACCAGATGAAGCAGAATGAAGAGAAGTTCGCAGCTGTCGAGGACCCAGAGACCACAGCCCGTGAAATTGGTATAACAGGTGTCAAGATCCAAGATATGGCTGCTAAGCGGTGAGTTAGCTCTTCCTTCCCTATTCCTTTCATTTTGATGTCCGATCATGGTGATCACAGGATAAACAACTACACCTTCGACTGGTCTCGCATGCTTTCCTTTGAAGGTGACACAGGCCCCTACCTGCAATACGCCCACGTCCGCCTTGCCTCCATCGGCCGCAAAAATCCCCAACTACTTCCTCTACCCAGCCCGGAACTTATAAAAACCGAGTCCCTTGCGTCCATGCCGCACGCGCGTGAGATTGCGTTCCTCTTGGGCTCATACCCGGACGTGATCAAGACGGCTTTGAGGACGCACGAGGCGAGCGGAATTGTGACGTTTGCGTTCAGGCTTAGCCATGCAATTTCGAGCGCATGGGAGACGGTTATTGTGAAAGGAGAGGAGGATACGGAGAAGGCACGGGCGAGGTTATATATGTATGAGTGTGCGAAGGATGTATTGGGGGCGGCAATGAGATTGTTGAGTATTAGTCCATTAGAGAGGATGTAGAGTTTTTATGAAGGGAGTCCACCCTTCAGTTGTAGTAGTTCTTCATTCTTTGGAAATTCATGCGGGATATTCTTCAAGTATCTACTCGCTCAAGGATTATATCCAAGCCATCGTTCGGATAGCCCGATATTTAGGCATGTTGAGCCTGATTTCAAGTGAGCGAGCATTGCGAGGGTGTTACTGGTGCGGTTGATTCTATTGAATGTTCATTGAGGGTTACTATATATAATTGGCAAAAGAATTGTGTCCATCCGATCAGCTCACGCACACATCCTCAGCATGGCTGACTTGACCACTCCATTGTCGTCGCGGTCGACGCAGCCTGAGCACAAGTGGACCGTCTCTCCCGAGTTTGGGGATGCCCTTCTCGCTGCCATGCGTGAGAGAAGCAAGGCAGGGGGTCCTCTTCCCCGTCTTCCTTCGATGCTCCAGCTTCCCTCACCAGAAGTCCTGACAACACCTACTCTGTCCTCTCCTACCAAATCGGACAGCGCCGAACGGTTGAGGATGAAGACACGCATTGCCATACGTGATCGTGATCCGCACAAATTCCAAGTCGTACCCCTTCACGACGCTGGCAAGTACTCCACCAACCAGAAGTCTTCCAGAGAATGTCAGTCCTTGGAATCAGCATCTATTAGAGGACAAGGAACGGTTCAAGCCAACCTCCATTCATGGAAGGGCCGCATCGGTGAGAATGATCCAGCGCCACCAAGCCTGCTTCAGGACCGTCTCGTCAAGACCATCACGCCGGAGCGACCCGCAATACTATCTGAACGGAACACAAACATACCCGCACAGCGTATTCCTTCCTCGGGGATGCCTGTATCTCTCAATAGTCATGTTGCATCTGGTGTTCGTCTTGACGGCAGTCGGCCATTTGGGGAACAAAGTAAACAGCCTACTAGTGAACAGTGCTCTACCCTTCTAAAGAAGACGACGCCTAATCGCAACAAGTTTCATTTAAAGTCGCCTAGTCTTGGGAACCTCCGCGCGAAGCCGAATCTGGACTTTGATCTGAAAGCGAACCCTCTCCCCCGTGTAACTAGCTGCCGCAAGCGTACGAACACACTCTCTGCCGACCATAAGCCCAACCGAGGCTATGTTGTTTCTACTGAGCCTGTGCAACGGTCCGATCGTCCTAACCCTGTCAAGAAAGACTCTGTCAGAAGGCACGCTATCTATACACAGTCTCTCTATGTCCCTGCTGTCGAACGACTTGATCTGTCGTCTGACGAGACTCCTGCGCAACTTCGCGACGAATCTCATCCTTTGCAAGCTTTCTCCTTCCGGTCGTCCAATTCTGTCAACCCCGGCAAGTTTAGCACATTTCCCGCAGTCCGTACAGGAAATGCTCTCGGTTTCATCGAGGACATAAGTTTCTCAGCTCCTAGACTTGATGGAGGTGATTCGAACTCTCAGTCTTCAATACCATCTATCTATTCACAAGACGAGATGCACGCGTCCATTTCCGGTCCTGATTCAAGTCTTCACCATTTTATAATTCTGGAACTACTCGCTGAGGTCGAGAAAGCCATGGATGAATGGTCCACTTCAATGCCAATCTAGACACATCATCTATTAGGTCCAATGTACAAACTATTATGATTCCCGCTACTATTCATCGAGGTCTCTGACGAAAATAATGTCAAATGAAACCATAAATCGAAAGCACAGCCGATAAACAAGATGGAACTGATATAAGCATGGACAATCCTATTAATGGAATAAGATGAAAACGAAAGAAGTACTAGTAGGCGATCAGAAGGTGGTCTTCTTGCCCTCGAAGGCAGCGATACCACCGGAGCGTACGCCGCCACCACGGGGAGCACCGCGACCGCGACCACCGCCACGTCCTCGTCCTCCTCCACGGTCAAAGCCACCCCGTCCACGACCACCACGATCTCCACCACGGCCACGACCGCCAAATCCACCGCCGGAATTGTCTCTTGGTTGTGAAAAATCGAGACGGATAGCACGACCCTCAATTTCTGCTCCATTTTGGGCCTCAAAGGCCTTCTTGGCACCCTCAATGTCCTCAAACTCAACATATCCGAAGCCCTTGGGACGCCCTGTATCACGATCGGTAGGGAGTCGTACGCTCTTGACTCCATACTCATTGAAGAATGTCCAGACGGTATCTTCATTGACGCTGAAGCTCAGATTGCCCACGAAGAGCGTGTTACTTGGTGGACTTGTCTGGTCGTTAAACGCTTTGGCACGTTTCTCCCGCGCTTGAGACTTGTCAAGTTGCGTACTACGGTCAATGTTCACTGGACGACCATCTATCTCCTGTCCGTTCATTGCAAGTGCCTTCTCAACAGCGTCGGCCGTCGCAAAGTGGACGTATCCGAAACCACGGGATTTACCGGTCGTCCGGTCCATTTGAACAGTAGCTGAAACGACCTCACCGCACTCCGCGAACGCAGCTGCGAGCATATCGTTGTCAACATTCCATGATAGACGTCCAACAAAGATGGATTTTGTTTCCTCGGCGCCATCTGCGGTGGTAGCAGGAGCGGCATCGCCGTTGGCAAGTTTGAGCTTTTTCGGTGGTGCAGGAGCAGAGTCCTCCGCCTTGCGCTTGCCTGCAATATGCGTAAAGGTAGAGACGATCGATCAGTCAAATAGATATTTAGATTATTCCCAAGAACAACAAACCTGATTTGGCTGGGGCTGCAGCCGTCCCATCGTCCATCTCAACATCACCGTCCTCATCGCTGTCATCCGAAGAATCCGAATCACTGCTTTCAGTTTTCTTAGCGGCTGCAGCCGTCTTAGCTTTAGGTACCTCATCTTCTGAAGAGTCGTCAGAGTCGTCCTTTTTGGCGGCAGAGGCGGTCTTTTTAGGTGCAGATTCGTCGTCACTCGAGTCTGAGTCCGAATCATCGGAGGATTCGTCTTCCTGAAGAACAGCTTTCTTCTTTGGTGCGGCGCCTTCCTCGCTGGAATCTTCAGAAGACTCTTCAGAGGATGAGTCCTTTTTAGCAGCAGGAGTAGGGTCGCTTTTCTTGGATGCGAGCTCACTCTTTTGAGGTGCTGACTCTTCGTCGCTCGACTCTTCAGAAGAATCATCGGACGATTCAGCCTTCTTTGTGGCAGCTGCGGGAGTGGCTTTCTTCATAGCAGGCGTGGGGGCTGCCTTCTTGGCAGGTGTGCCAGCGGCCTTCTTTGCAGAGGATACAGGCGCAGGCGCAGCCTTTTTAGATGCAGGTGTTTTCTTATGTGCAGGTTCCTCATCACTTGAGTCCTCAGAGTCGGAGTCAGAGTCGGCAACGGGTGCAGTTTTTTTTACGGTTGTCGCCTTGACCTGGGCAGCTTTGGGCTTTTCCTCTTCCGATGACGATTCACTGCTTTCGTCGGAGGAAACCTCCTTGCCCTAAGAAGAACAATACTTCAATGTGAATCCTGCCCAGATGATACGAAGCGCACGCACCTTGCCGCTTACAGGGTTAGTCTCTTCCTCACTATCAGACGACTCCTCATCACTGGTCTCTGGCTTCTTGACGGGCTTCGCCGGAACCTTTTCTTTGCTCCTCTTCTTCTGTACATGGCAATATCGGTGGAAGTTTTAAAGACATGAACATGCAGATGATTTACCTCGACTTTAACAGCCTCCTTGGACTTGGCAGCAGGCTTTTCGGAAGAGGCCTTCTTGTCAACTTTGGAAGAGGCGGCCTTCGCTTTTTTATCGGCCTTCTTGTCTGATTTGGCCATTCTGGTGAAGGAGGTATAGGACTTATTTCTAAATGGAAATTTTCTGTGTCAAGAAAATTGTGTTTAGGGCCGGCCAGTTTAATGTCACGTGATTATATCTCAGGGTGATCCATGTGTTCATCCACTGACAGACGTCTCACGCATGAACGGCAAATTTGACATTATTATCATAGGAACAGGCCTTGCCGAGTCAATTGCTGCAGCGTAAGCCTGACTCTCTTTCCGTGCTCGACATATATCTGTCTAATATGGAGCCAACTTGCTCAGCGCCCTTTCCAAGGCCAGCTTCAAGGTCGCCCACATTGACGAGAATTCTTACTATGGCGGCAATGAAGCTAGTTTACCCCTAGATGAGTTTGTGCACTGGGTCGATACTATGGCATCATCACAAAATCCGAAGTACACCTCCGTCTCGCGCTCAGACCGAATACCCTCTCAGACACGACAGTACTCTATTTGCTTGTCACCGTCCATCATACCGTCTATTGGTTCTGTAATATCCTCCCTGGTTTTTTCTGGCGTGGCCAAATATGGAGGCTTTCGTCTCTTAGAGCGTGTTGGAGTCTATGGTACAGGAACCATCAAGAGTGTACCGGGATCAAAAGAGGATGTGTTTAAGAGCAAGGATATCTCTCTCATTGACAAGAGACGTTTAATGCGATTCCTCAAATTTGCTGCAGGGGGATTTGAAAACGAGAAAGAGTTCGAAGGCGCAGACAACATGTCCTTTGCTGATTTGTTATCCAATGTATTCTTTCTAAAAGATGATCTTCATTCAGCTCTTGTCTATGCTCTAGCATTCTGCTCCAGTCCCGCAGGTAAGCCATATGTTTGGAGTGTTCAGTCGTTTTAATGTACTCTTAGAACCTGCTGTACCAGTTTTGCATCGCATACGGCGTTATCTTCGCTCAATTGGGAGATATGGTCCATCGCCATTTCTTGTCGGGCACTATGGAGGTACTGGAGAGATCGCGCAAGGATTTTGCCGTGCTTCTGCTGTCTCTGGAGGGGTCTATATACTCGGGAGGCGTATAACTTCAATCACTCATTCTTCATCCAATTCTTCGAACGATAACGCCTCATCTGATGATGATCAGCCAACTTACCGCTACTCTGTGACATTGGATGACTTTCCGGACACATTGACGTCCCACGTTATTATATCTTCTGCTTTACATGTACCGCCGCATTTTTCACACCTTACGGAGCTTCTCGAGGACTCTCATTCTTCGATTAAGTTTTCGTCTTCATTCTCCGTCGCCCGAGGTATCGCGATCATTGATCAGGGAATCGTATTCCCTCCCACAAACACAGCTCTGACCGGAGAAGATGAGGCGGGGATTGTATTGGCTGCTTCTCCAAAAATACCAGCTCCACTTGATGCTGGTGTTATCGTATTCCCTCCTTCGTCTGTCCCTGGCGGTTCATCAACTACAGCAGCGACAGTTCTTGTAACAGGTGAAGGCACTATGTCGGCACCAAGAGGGAAATGTTTGTTCTCTTTCATTTATCGCCTTCAGGTTTCTGTTGACTATCAGCTCAGGGGTATTATATATCACCCTTCCTCTTTCAACAGTTCCTTCTGAGTCCATGTCTGCTCAAGAGATCTTGCGACCATACCTTACTGCAACGCTTGCCCTAACAACAGAGTCAACGCCTTCAACCTCCGTGGTTCAGCTAGATTCGCCGCCGTCTCCGTCAGGCCTGGCTGCCTCATCGCCTTTGGAAGGCGTATTACTTGAACCACTATTCACAGCATTCTACATTGAACATCCTGATTCAGCTTCCTCACCACGTGTGACCAAGAATTCTAGCATTCAGCCCCATACGTATATTGTGCCCACCCCTCTATTCCCCGCGTATCCTCTTCCAGACCTGCCGGATGCAGCTGCTACTTCTGCCGAGGCTGTGTTCTGGGAAACTGTACGTATCCTCCGCAAGGCTGGTGTTCGACCTCAGCGGAATCAAGCGTTACATGAAGAGCTTGCTGCGGAGGAGGACGATGAAGTTGAGACATTCTGGCCGCCAATATCAGTGGATGAGGAGTCGGGAGGCGAAGACTACTAGTTTGAGTCCACAGAAACTTAGGACATCATTCGAGCCTGCATTGTTAGTCCTCATGCTGCCTAACATTTTCAGCAGGTTCATGGAGGCCAATCCGATTGTACGAGAATTACGATGACGAACGTCTGAGTTTCAGAGGAATGATGCTGAGATCGTACAACTGTCTGATACTCAAGTACAACCCACAAGTACGACGCATTCACTGTCTTGAAGTGTCACTACTACAAATACTCTTCCTAAATGAACTTCGCGATCGTCTGGAGCTGTATATTCGACGTCCCCTCGCATATCACCCCCATCTTACAATTTCTCCAAAATTCTCGCGGACTCAATGCCTCCCGCCCACTCGATAGCAGATACACTAGCAGATTTACTCACTTTCTGTGTAAGTGTATTCGCCCAATACTTGACTATTTTCGCCTCCTTTGTAAACGGGTGCCCCTCCTCCTTTAGCCTCGCGGCGTTGTAGGACAGCAACGGGCGGTTTCAAGCTCGACAGCAGAGGAGGCAATTTGGAATCGCATCCCTTGAAATGTTGCTGTCCAAATTGAGTGTGTTGATAAGTTTAAGGGACGGCCTTGTCGAATACGCTTTGAGCAAGACCAAGGTTAGAACGGCAATGTCAATGCAGCCTCAGGCGTTGGTCAAGGATCTCGATGGCAATCTAGAGATAAAAATTACAACAAGATGGAGAAAGACCTGCTTCCAAGATGCCTACCTTGTAACCCCACCAATGACATTGTTCTTGGCACTCATAAATTATCAACACTGAGGGAACATTTTGACGACGTGGGAATTACCAATTTCTCTTCAGGATCTCGATGCCCATATCTTTTCTTGCAACAAAACATGTGACACCCTTGTCCCTTGCTTGAATCGATCTGTGTGACGAGTCAGTTTGAATCGAGACACGATAAAGACGCGGGTGCCAGGAAAAACGTACGTTGTTGAATACCAGGAAATCCCAGCCTCATATAGTCCACATCTTCATGATCTGTTGTGTCCATCCTTTGTCGCACGCGCCTGTAATGCAACGCCTGAATGAAGCTCTGCAGCTGAATGGAGACATGAATATGTAACAAATTCTCAAGGAGCATCCAAGGCGACGGAATACGCACTCTGAATTCTGCAAGCTGTGGTCACCATTTCGTATTATTATCCACACGTGCGGAATATAGTATTGTGACCTTGCTAGTTCTTCGATAGCGATTATAGCCGAAGTGAACGAACCGCGCACCACCGCGTGCTTGAGCGGAGCCGTTATTGAACCTGCCATGATGCGATCGGCCCCGGATCATCATGCCATGATAGAGCCGACGGATTGATGTATTATCATAACCCAGTAGCACGTGACGTTACCAGTCGTCATCAGGCAATCCTCGTCCCGAGTCTTAGTGGTAGCCATGTCCGCAAAGGACCGTCATTACTGGGCTCAGCTTCGCCTTGCGCTGACTTCCGGTCAATGGTTATCGCATTGTCCCGCAAAGACCCCTGCTGGCACGGTTCTCCCGTGGTCTGAACTTCTGCGTAAATTCAACAAGCACTGCAGGGGATTTCAGGACGTAGCACAGATCGCGTCATTCACCCAGAAACTCGCGTTGTTACTTGCGGCCAGTTCATTGGATGAGGATCAAAACAATGCGCCAGAAGAGAGAGAATCCCAATACCCTGTCAAGTTGGAATCAGAGTGCATACTACCAGAGGAGGGGATAAGAGAAGCCAGGGCGAACTACGATGCGTTGACGAACCTCAAGTCTTCTAACTCTGATGTGCGTGTTACAATATCTTACTGTTGAACTATCTACAATGCAAGACCTTATAGAGCCTGAACTTCACGCTTGCATACTATGCTTATGCCTTGGGTAACCCTGCACAATGCCTGTCGCACCTTTCCGACGTTCCAGAACTTCTCAAGTTTCAAAATCATATACCCACTGATTATACGTCGTCGACCACGACTCATGGACATCATCTAGGCTTGCATGTCCCAAGTTTCCCAACTTTACACTCGTTCTCATCGGTTGGTAGTAGCTTCGTAACCCTGACAGACTCATACACACCAGAGATCAGAGATGGAAGGTTGTGGGCCATAATCGAGACGTTGAGGAGCGTCTGTTTGCAAGGTGCTTGTTCTGCGGCTAGTTTGTGGGATGACACTGATTCTTCTTGATCGAAGGCATGTCTCATGAAAGACTATCACCATCTGATCCACAAGTCGCCCTGAATGCATATGGCACTGCTTTACCTCTCCTCGCGTCATTGGGAAGCATGTTCTCACATCAAACACCCGTTGCGTCAACTCTTGCCACCAATCCGAAAGTGTTCACACAACAACGCGAACTCTGGCGTTGGGTAGAGTGCCTACTCTGGCGTGCTATTGTAATCTCTGCCACCATGGTAGGATCATCAACAATCCCTTCTGAAGATGTGTGGACGTGGTTTCGCCATTACAGTACTTGCAGTATCTACTGGCCCGCAACATTTCGGACCTGGCACCGATCTACCATCTCCGTTCTCTATCTCCAAGCCACAATCTTACGATACCACCCCTTACATGCTTCACAACTAATACCACTTACTGCGGGTAATGGAGAAAAGCAATGGCTGCATACAGCACGAACAGTGATAAATGACTATCGAGCAATCTTAGGTGCTTGCACAAGCTTCCCTCGTGCTGGAGAACGGAATGTACGAGTAGAAGATTTTGTAGACCTATGCGTGGGAGTGTGGGAGGCCGGTGGTGCGAATAGCGAAGGCGCTGGATGGGTTCTAGAGGTCAGTCATTCCTTTGAGCTGTGTTTTGTGTCACTTACGCTTCCACAGATCCTTTGGTGGGCGACCCGCCTCACCTTCAATTCTCCCAAGGTCCTACGGCACATGACGCGGATACTTCATGTTGCTGGGGACACTGCCATCGCTCGAAGAACACTTCTGCTTTATTCACAAGTCGTCGGGAAGGCATATGAAACTAAACAAGCTAATGCTGCCACGCCGTCGTCGAGCACAGGAAATCTGCATGACAGCGAGAATGTCAAAAATGCTGACATTGCTGATTCCGACTCGGTTTCCGATGAGGAATGGGTGGAAACGTTAATATATGGTGCACGTATGCTTTGCCGGTGGGCATCGTCCCAGGCTGGACTTGAGGGATTAAAGGAAGCACGTGAGGCTGGTCTTTGTATTGAGAAGGCCAGATCAAGGCTACGTATTGCTGGCGTCGATGGCATTCGTCTGGCTGCACGGGTTGATCTTGCAGAAGGCGTTTGGAACTTTGTTATGACGCTCAAAGGTAGGGAAACCCTGTATTACTCCTTGTTCATTATCTTATGAAGGCCTCCTTTCAGAGCAGGACACGCACACTCGCCCAGCTCGTCTTGCGGCTGCGCACAAGTTTTTTGTACAAGCCTGCGCCCCGGCTTCTTTAGGTCCAGAAGAAACTCTAATATTCACCCCCGATCCAGCAGCATTATACCACCTAGCGCTGTCGTTCGCTCATCCAGGACCGGACCATAATCTCGAACAAGCCATTCTATATGCTGGACGCGCCGTCGAGGTCGAACCTCGTGAGATCCGCTACTGGCATCTTCTTGGGCTCCTACTGGCAGCCGCAGAGAAGTGGACTGAAGCACGGGAGATATTAGAGTCAGGAGCAGCTATTGGCGAAGCTGAGCCAGCGCAAGGTACCACTGAGAATGGTGCAGAGAAGAGTGAGACTCCTGAAAACTATTCTCTGAAGACCTCGGAAATCGATGTCTCTGAAGAGAACCCGAAAGTACCGGAGAAGGATTTTGCGGGATTTGCGCCAGCGACTGATACAGACACAGGTACTGAAGCGATAAATATGCCTCTCGGTAATGGTCGAACTGCCCTTACAGCAGTGTCGTCGGTTCAGACCCTTCTCATCGATGGCACTCGTATCTCTCCGGCCGAAGCACTTCTTGCTCCTGTCCAGGACCATCCATTGCCATCAAGGGAGGACCTATTCGAATATGCTTTACAACTTCGTATGACGCAAGGTGTGCTGACAGAGGTGATTGATGGTGCAGAAGGTGCAGAGCAGAAGTGGCTCGAAGTGTTTTCCTGGGTGGCCGTGCAACGGACATCGAATGTAAGTCAAAACACACCGAGACCGTCGGTAGATGGTGGTGCAGCAGCAACGGGCGCGTCGCCATTTATTACTGTACCCACCGATGATGGCTCAGTACCCCACGAAAGTAATGAGAAACAGGACAATCTCGAGCCTATTCCTATAACAGTCGCTCTCGCGACTCCTGACAGTGAAGTTCCTCAACGTCAAACTGAGAAGCGCAGTTCTACAAAGCGCTCTTCATCATTTGATCGTGACACATCGAAAGGGAAAAAGATGCAGCAAATGTTCAAGCACCGTGTGCATCAGGGACGTGCACGAGTTTCGACGATCTCGAGGAAGATTGGTAGTAAAACGGGAAGTCTTAAAAAAGCAAACTCGACACCTGGTATGTTACCTTTTCTCCATATTTGACTGCCATAATACTGGTTGGTACTCAATATACTGCACTGCTTGCGTTTGCATAGACTTCCATGCCATTCTACGTCAAACATCCTATCAAGCATCCTCGATTCACTCTCGACGCCGTCTCACCTCGTTTCTACACAACCCGAACGACCGTACTCCAACGGTATCGCCGCCGCCACCGCCTCTCCCCGTTCCACCTCCACCTCCATTCGAGAATAGAAAGCGCAATTTGCAAGCAGCACATAGAGATCGGCTAATAGCCGATTTGTGGTTGATGTCTGCAGCAACATTCAGACGCCTGGGAAAAATCGATCAGGCCAAGGGCGCAATACAAGAGGCGGAGGTAAGAGACGAGGGAAATGCAGAGGTGTGGGTGCAAGTGAGTATTGCTCATACCTCTGAAGCTTAGTTGCGATTACCGTCTCTTTTTCAGTTGGGACTGTATTATATCACTCAAGGCCAACAGGAACACGCGATAGATGCTTACCAAAAGGCATTGTTCATCAACCCGGACGATGTATCTGCTTCGGTACACCTGGCACGGCTGTTTCTCGCCAGGCATGAAGCTCAAGCTGAACTTTCATCCGGCTCTGGCTCGTCGAATGATGTGGATCTAGCGGCGGGATTGTTGAGTCACCTTACCCGCGGAAACGGCTGGCATGTTCCCGAGGCATGGTACTATTTAGCGAAAGCATACGGGCTGCAAGGGAGAAAGAAGAGAGAACGGGAATGTCTAGATTTCGCTTTGCTCCTCTCGGCCAGCCGAGGGATCAGGGAAATCGGTGCAGCAGTGGGTTGGTGCATCTAATAAAAAGTTGTGCTTGAGATTCAATTTTCGGGTGAGGCTGGCCTTTGCAGTCTTTGAAAACCTCTAATCATCCAGGCAGTGCCCCAAGAAACAGATACCTTTATATACACGGTACTTACATATCTTGTAGCACCTCATGCGTCAAGACACTCATCGGCAGCACCGGAGGTCGAGAATCAATCTCATTTTGAAATCAACACATCTTTCTTCAAATACTATTTACATAATGTTTAACCGGCAGCATGACGAAGCATCATCATCATCACGATAAGTTGAGTAAAGTATTGCTTATAAAACGAGGCGTGAATGACAATGTTGTTCTAAGCCCATCTCCAGACCACACAACATGACCATTGCAGCTAACTGTTGCAGGCAGTTCAATGTATTGGTTTCTCGATTAAACTTCGTCTTCTCATGACGTCCAGCCCAAAGTCATCCTAGTCAGAATGACGGCCACCAGATACTTAGCATTTGGGCGCATGCCATCGACAACAGACGGTGGTATGTATTACAAGACGACGTGAATTGTGGGACACGCCACTTGCTGTTCTGTGACCACTTGACGATTTTAGTCCGTGGCGTAGAAGGAAATGTCTCATGATTTCAGGATGGTAATGCCTAGTGAGGCGAGTTCATCAACGTTGACACTGATCTTTATCAGGCGCAGACCTGGGTTACTCCACTGCCCAAAGTATGCGAAGGAAAACAAACCATGGAAGGAATGGGAGTGGGGGCATCTCCAAGCCTCAGTTCTCGTAAAAATCATGCTCTGATCAACATCAACAAGCACCTGCTTGATGCTGGGCCTTGTAGATATTGGCATAAGTTGAGAAATGGCCTCGGGCTCGCCATTCAGAACCCGGGATTGAGGAGATTGTACTTCTACCCCGACTGGGATTATCGAGTGAACCTGGATTCTACCCCAAGTTTACTCCTCTTCTGTTACAACCATCAGCCCTTCTTCTACACACGGTAGGCCCCGCTGAAACAGAGACAGTGCACCTCGGGGAGAGTAGAAGATTCGGCCTTAACGGGTTTGATCGCAAAGGTGGAAGCCGTCATCAATATCGTGTTATTTTCGTCCGCCCTGAACGCATCATTCGACGTCCGCGCACTGAAGCCAATTGATGCACTTCCCAAGTCCATTTTCGGAATTCTAACATGAGTCACGTAGTACCAAGGAGTACGTACCCATTGAAAGGATGATGTCAGAACAGGCTGCAAAAATCGCCGTAAGACAGGATATATTCCAACACAGATACCCGCTTCAGATTGAAAGTGCAGTCAACTCACTTGGCGCTAGACCACGATCTATCATGACGAGCTGGAATGAAACATGGCATACTACAATACTGACATTTCGCGCTAGTTCCTTATGTGACGATAGAAATAACCAAATGTTCTGTTTTGTCTGTACATGATGCCTCTTAATTGGGTGGTCGACGGACGTACTCTTGAACAGTGTGTCTAGGGTATCTGCGCACGAGAATTCGTACCCCAAAGAACAATGAATTAATGATGGCTCTAATCAACCGTCACTATGTCACATCTGGTCACCGTCCTTTATGGCTGAGGAGTAGCACGAAGAATGCGTTTCATACCAGTTATCATACTTGCGCCCTCGGGACCATCGGAGTATGAGAGATGAGTGCGCAGGATTGCTTTGCGGTTATCTCTTCCAATTTCCGTTGACCATCAAGCCCAGACTACACATATCACAACAGTCTGACCGGGCTTACGCCGCCAGAAGAAGAGAATTACGCGTACATTGATACAATATTGATGATAAATCATAATCTACATCTAAAGGGCGCCTTCGAACAATAGTGTTCTAGGCTTTCCAACGATAGGTGGAACAGAGAACAAAGCTGGCCTAAAAGTAAGCACATTAATAAGCGAGACCTTTGAATGAACGAGATAAGCCGGCATACATTGATGTGCCACAGTTAGCTGCAGGATTGCCCATGATGATGCTCTCGGACACTCCAGCAATGCAATCGTTTTTACCGAAAGCAGAAGCATCAAACAAATGGTCCGTGGTCTTCTCGAAAGACGCCAACATTAGGACGCTATCTTTCATCTTTGCCACGCCAAAGCGCGTGATACCTAGGACTTCACCCTACGAGCAAACTTGAGATTATGCCGAGGAAGAGAACCAGATGACAATCTCGCTTACTTTATAGGTCATGACGTCGCCGAGTAGCATGACATGCCGCGGGTCGATGATCATGTCATGAGACTTCATTGTATATTGAATCTCGTTGATAATTGTCTTGCGTGCAGCCTCAATTCCAAGGACCTGAGCTACTTCGATTACATGATTCGACGATGTCTGCTCGCCAACCACACCTGACAAAAATAGATCAGCCGTAAGCTTGACACTTATTTACAACATCGATGTTATACCCTCGGCAATCATGCATTTTTGAAGACCATAACCTTCAACCAGGAGTTCTTTGTCGCCTTTTTTGCCCCGTGCATCTGTCTTCTCTTTGATATTGATGACTGCGCGTTGAATGGTAGGAACACCCTAGGAACAATGCAACTTGTATGCAAGAACGCCGAGGACGCCAAACATACCTTGACGACAACATCAGAAAGGCCGCGCTTGAGCTCGCGAAGTCGATAGTATTTATCTTGAGTATCAACATATATTCTAAGGCGGTTTTTGCGAGGAATGACGGTGATGGACTTAGAGCATCAACGATAAGCAATCATGAATGGCGTGCAAATGTAGAGGCCTTACCTCTTGTTTAATTTTGAGTTTTTTAGCAGCCACAATTGCCCATTTGATATCGTCAAGTGTCAGTTCAAGCTGACGACGACGACTGATTAAAGTGCTTATCCCCAGCAGATGAAAAACGTGTGACTTACTTGAAGCTTCTGAATAGCTTTCATATCAACGATGACACCGATGTATGTATACTCGGGAGCCCAAGCCTCTTCTAGTACACTTGCGATCTTGGTCGTAATTCAACGTCAACCAGACGGTAAGGATAATAAGATGACTTACATCTCCCAACAATGTCTTCTCTAAACGACCTTTGACGATGCGCGCAGAAGCTTCACTGTCAGGTGTCACAAGCTTACAGCTGATGATAGGTGTACTGATGACCTTGGCAGCATTGATAATCTCCTTAATGCGAGGTACACCAAGGGTGACGTTCATAGATGCAACACCAGCAAAGTGGAACGTCTTGAGGGTCATCTGAGTTCCCGGCTCACCAATAGATTGCGCGCCGACAGCACCAACAGTAGAACCTGGTTCGATCCTCGCCTTTACGTATTTCGTCCAGCAAAGATCCAAAAATGTCTTCAGCTGAGCTTCGGTAACTTTAGATTTGTTATCCACGACAGCCTTGTCCGCTTCTATCGAGACCGGATAAGAGGAGGAAAGAAAAGTTGATAAAACATTCTTACCAGAAGCACCCATTGACAAATCTGTTTCCTCATCCCATTCTACTTCCCGCTCAAGAGCCTCGAACATACCCTGACTCTTACGGGCATTGGTAATTTTGTGGACGACATTATCTATCAGGAAGCCCCGGATCGTCGCCATGTAAGCTGCTGGGCATTCACTGACAAATCTCCGTTCCGACATCTCCTTGTCAGCAATTTCGAGAACCTCGAATGGTAGGAGAGCCCGACCAGTGCGAGATGCGATAGCCTATCTGTCGGTGAGACCAATCGAAGTTCATGAATCTTAACGTACGCAAGCATGATTCCAGGCACGGCCAAAGTCCAGTGGGTGAGGGTCTCCTTCAAGACAAGCGGGATCCAGTCCATCATCGCCGTACACGAACTGCACAACACCACCCGTAGAATTCCTAACCGACAAGTCATACTGAGTGGTAAGATCCTCTAAAGCTTTCATCAAACGTCGCTGCATGTAGCCAGTCTCAGCAGTCTTAACGGCTGTGTCGACGAGACCTTCGCGGCCAGAAATGGCGTGGAACAGGAATTCTGTTGCTCGGAGACCAGAGTAGAAACTGTTCCGTACAAATCCTTTTGAAGGCGGCTCTTTAGATTTCTTAGGAAAGTGAGGAAGTGACCGATCCTGGAATCCATCAGGCACACGATGGCCAGCGATAATTTGCTGTCCGACGCAAGCGACCATCTGAGAGACATTGATGACCGAACCTGGGATGGGACTTCCTTAGCGATACGACGTAATTAACCAGCTTACGGACCTTTGGAACCACAAGTAGCCATGATCAAGGGCGCGTTTTGACGACTGAGCTCTTTCATGCATATCTGACCGACTTCTTCTCGAACTTTGGACAAGACCGACGAGATCATAGCTTCCAAAGTTTGCTCCTGATTACAGCCGGCTTTATTTTCAAGTTTGCCCTTCTTCGCCCGTTCGATAAGGTCTTGACAGTCTGAATAGGCTTTCTCGACAAGATAGTCCTTCTGACGATTGAGCTCGGGTCCAGGAATGACGTCATTGATACCCAACGAGAAACCGTAGTTTGCTATAACATATAAGATTTAGGAAGCAAAAAATAAATAAATAGGATAGTACCCACCAAGGTAGCGGGCACATAGTTTCGCTAGGCGATTCATAGCCGCGGCCGCCTCATTGGGACCATAGTCACGCATGATGACACCGAATATCGACTTTTTCTTACCGCTGCCAACTGTAGCCTTGTCCATAACTCCACACATGATCTCGCTATTGACAATTACTAGCCACCCGTCGTTTGGTGAAAGGTCTGCCAAGGGATTCATCTTGTAATTCGCGGCCTTCGCTTCTTCCCATTTATGGCACTTGGACTCGACATTCACAAATATTTTCGATTCCTTATTCGGTCGCATGAGGACGTTGAATATTTGTTTTCCTGTCCAGAGTCGAACCGGCTTCCAAATCGTCGGGGGAGGTATATCAATCTGCATGTTCGCATCGCCGAGATAGCAGCATATTTGGGTAAACTGGCGGCGGTCAAAGAATCGATCTTTGCGAGAGATCAGGAAGGAGGCGGTGATGAAATCTTGAATAGCGGCGATGACAGGCTCGCCATTACGAGGGGTGACGAGATTGTGCTTGATGTTCATGAGCTCAAGAGCTTCGGTTCGTGCTTCTTCCGTCTGCGGTACATCTGTCGCCACAAGTGAGTCAACGGAATATATTTTGGGACGTACACTGACGCAAGTTCATCTCATCTCCGTCAAAATCTGCATTATAGGGCCCACAGACACACTCGTTCAATCGGAAAGAACGCCATGGTCTTACTTTTGCCTGAAAAAATGGAGAATCGGTACATTGGAACATGGAAAATTATTAACGCACTCGATGACACATAATGGAAAGCTAACACTTCAATCAGTAAGAGCGGAGAAAGGTAGAGGTGGATGACAATTACCTTATGTAGACTTGGTTGTCGATTGAACAGGACAACATCTCCGTCTATGACATGCCTTTCAACGACATCACCTATAGCTAATCCTTCTGCAATCGCATTTCGATTTCCGAACTTCAAAAACTTCTTGTTCTCGCCACGAGCTACGAAGTTCGCTCCAGGATGGAGATCAGGTCCGTTTCGTATTGCCTGTCTTAGCTTCTCTATATTATGCGGCGTCACACGCTCGGGGTAGGTGAGGACCTTAGCCACTCGTTCCGGCACGGCAACCTCATCAATACGTAGATTGGGGTCAGGTGAGATGACAGTACGGCCGGAGAAATCCACACGCTTTCCAGAAAGATTGCCACGAAAACGACCTTGTTTTCCTTTTAATCGTTGAACGAAACCACGTATCGGCTTTTGGCCTGGTTGTGATGGAACACCAGGTAGCTCTGAATTGACATACATCGCGACAGATAACTGAAGGAACTCCCATTGTTCCTAGAGGCCAGTAAATTGAGAACAGTACAGTGCACGCGAAAGGGTAAGGTCACACCATGAACTGAGGAGTGGGAGACCCTTTGGCTAGACCTTGTTTAATTAATGCATTTGTAAAGACGATCTCTGTCAGCTTAACGGTTAGATCGTCTTCGTTCGACGCTCCATCTTGCGCGACAGAAGGGCGAATACAAGCTGGAGGTACAGTTATATACTGCCATATGAACTCTTCTGGTCGACCAAAGGCAGGTTGCAATCCTAACAATTCGCAGTCCTGGCATCAGACGCGTGTCAACAAAAAGGCAAATGAATCGAAGCTCAACATGGCGCACTTCATCGGATATCCTCCGGAATAAATCAAGCACTTTGAGAGGATTGAGGTCTTCATGGACTGCCTTGTTAATGTATAGCGCAAGCTCCTTTTGCGCTTCCACCGCCGCCATAAAGGTCTTTTTCCATTTTTCCATCTCCTCCGCTGTCTTTTTCGCACGAAACTTGTCATGGATAATTTTGAGTGCGCCTGCCTTTTTAACGGCACCATTTGTGGCAGAGCAATACGGACAGTAGACACATTTGCGGGCTAGAGTATTCACGGCTTTTGTCAGAGCCTGTCTTTGTATATTTTCTAGGTTCGGGCGTCTGAATCGTTTAAGAAAGGCTCTACGGTCCGTTTCCTCTAGAAGGACGCGCGCGCACGTCTGCTAGGCGTCGGATAGGATTTGAGGATAAATGCGTCTTTACTTACTTTGCAGATGGCTTGTAAGATGCCAATAGTATGCTTGAAGTATCCAATATGAAATACCGGGACGACCAGCTTGATGTACGCGTAGTGGCCGACACAATTAATGGAGGATTGACCACAGGTCTCACAGAACGCGTTCTTGTCGGTCGTGCCCTGCCATAGACGATGAATAGCTTGCCTACTTAATAAGATGAATTTGACACACTAATCGACGGTCAAGGACGCCATCCTTGACTGGTAATCGGTCTGTCGCGGTATATAGATCTCGATGTGTAACTTCAAATTCGGAGATCTTGACAGTGTCTTGTGCATTAAGCAAGCTGAACTGTAATTTCTTACTATAAACAGAAGATGGGCATAGTTTAGAATGTCAAGGTCGGCATATACATACATGATCTTCGGTGCCTGGTGGGACACCGCTTCCTTCATCCCGAACCGTCCTCCACTTCCAGAGTACTTTTCTTGTTAGGCTAAGTCTGTTCCGTGAGACCCCAGAGTTGCCGGATATATTGAGAAGTCGTGAAAGTTTCGTGATGATGACAAGCAAAGAGTGAAAGGAGATTGGATAGATAGTCAGAAGTCAAACGTCGATTATACGTTCGCCTGTTATCCAGAAATTGTCAGTCCGTGACGTTACCGTGACACGATCGCGTGACGACTTGCGCGTCCCCTTCGTCGTAGCTCGTCTTCTCCACGATGTCAAGAACATCCTACGACAGGTACGACTTTGATTTCCAACTTATTGTTAATCTTATAACTCAAAATATAGATATCTTACCGTCTTCTCGCCCGAAGGCCGGCTTTATCAAGTCGGTGAGTACTCAAACCAAATCGTTTGGGATCTTACAATTCATTTACACTTAATCTACTAGAATATGCATTCAAAGCTATCTCAGGATCAGGCCACACGGCAGTAGCGGTTCGGGGGAAGGACACGTCCGTTGTAATAACACAACGGAAGGTCCCTGTGCGTCTAACGATCGCACGTACTATTTGTCCATGACGAACTAACTTGTGGACAAAGGACAAACTTTTTGACGCGTCGACTGTTACTCACCTATTCAGTATCACACCTTCAATTGGATGTGTGATGACCGGCCTCATTGGTGCGTCCGATCCTACAGTCACTACTACATTCAATCTGAGCTATGCTTTAATTAATAGCCGATGCTCGCGCCCAGGTCACCCGTGCGCGCTCAGAGGCAGCGGAATTCCGTTATAAATATGGCTACGAGATCACCCCCGATGCCTTGGCGCAAAGATTGGCTAATATCAACCAAGTATACACACAACGCGCTGCTATGCGGCCGCTAGGCATAGGTACGTCATCTATATCCCGTATCCAACCCTTGGCTTAATCCACTTTCCAGCCATGGTCCTCATTGGCATTGATCCCGAGTTTGGCCCCCAAGTCTTCAAGCTGGATCCTGCTGGTTATTTCGTTGGCTTCCACGCAACAGCTGCTGGACAGAAGCAGCAGGAAGCAATGAACCATCTCGAAAAGAAGTGGAAGAAGCTCGATTCAGGGCGAGGTGCGGACGATGCAGCAAAGGCTGGGAAGACGCTGAGTCGGAACGAGGTTATTGAGGTACATTATCCTTCTCATCTATTTGACCTTGCATCTCAATTTTCTGTAGATGGCGATCGAAGCGATGTCAACCGTGCATGCAACTGACTATAAATCAGGTGAAATTGAAATCGGGATAACGTCGACGAGCCCAGATGAGGATCTGAAAACAAGGGGCTTGTGGCGAGTCATGGGCGAAGCTGAAATTGAGCAACACCTGTTGGCATATGCCGAGAGAGACTAGCCAATATACCGCTTGATCTTCGACTTTCATTGCTTTCAATCAAAACTGAGGTTTGGGTATCCTGTAATCATAAGAACTACAATTAGAATATAAGCCGTGCCAATTAGTGTAGGGATGCGCCGCCGGTCTAGCAATTCAAGAGATATCATGAGCAGGCCAAGTCGAAGATGGAGCGCCGGGAACTCACCAAAATAGCCTCAATCTCTGCCTCGTCGATTTCCTGCCTCCATAACCGTTCGGGTGCCTCCCAAAAATCTTTCAACGCCGCTGTTGAAGCAGGTACGGATGACGTCTTTACTGAAGCCTCGACCTTCTTCAGAAATTGGGAAAATCGGCTCTTGATTTCAGCGGGGGCTGCCGGGTGTGCGTGGGGCACGTTCGGTGCTGGAGGTGAAGTTAAGTCATGAAGATCTTTGTGAAGTTTGTTAATATGGTGACTTACTGTTAAGATACGTGCGTTTTCCGAGGAATCTTATAAGTGGTTGATGGGCTCTAGACGATAGTACACGCAGAGACGGGTGCATGATGGAAGAAAACAAGAATTGGTTGCAATTGTTTACACCGTTCGCGACCCGCGAAATCAAGCCCTGTTCAACGGTTCCTCAGCGATTGCCTCACCCGCGTCTCACCCATGGGGGAAGGAAAATTTGACGTATATGAACCGGCTTTGTCGAGTCAAGTCCGAACGTCAATTCATGCTACAACACAAGTCTCATGGAGTCAACTTGATCAGCGCCCATTCTCAGGCCGGCTTCAAAAAATTGACGAGTATATACCTAGACGAGCTTACAATTGCTCACTGGGTCGACATCACAAAATTCTAAGTACACCTCCGTCTCGCGCTCAGACACGGCAGTACTCGATTTGTCACTATCCATCATACACCGTGGTTCTGTATAATATCCTCCCTGGTTTCTTCTGGGTAGCCAAACACGGAGGCTTTCGTCTCTTGGATGTCGAAGTCGACGAATTAAAAGTGTACCGGGATCAAAAGAGGATGTGTTCAAGGGTAAGGATATCTCTCACTGACGAGCGGCGTTGATGCGATTCCTTGAATTTGCTACGGGGGATTTGACAACGAGAAAGAGTTCGGAGGTGCAGACAACATGTCCTTTAAATGCTGATTTGTGGTTATTCAAGGTATTCTTTCTAAAAGATGATTGCATAGGGCGTTCTCTTCGCTCAATTGGTAGATATGGTGTATCTTCATTTCTTGTCGGGCACTATGGAGGTACTGGAGAGACCGCGCAAGGATTTTGCCGTGCTTGTGCCGTCTCTGGAGGAGTCTATATAATTGTTGAAACAGAATTTTCGATGTACTTATTTACCGACAGAGTTTGTACTAATTCTCCCTTTTTGGGAATTTATAACAATACTGTACCAACATATATGTAAGTATCAAGCCCAAACTCCAACCATCCCCATGGCTGGTCGGCTTGTCTTCGCTGCTGCCCTCTGCCCTCTCGCCCTTGCTTTCTCAAATACTGTACCATTTATTGCATGGTCCTCATACCCGTAGGACCTATTTTTTGTCATAGTATCACCAAATCTTTCTTAACTCTGTCGTCCAGCTCCAAATCTCTTGAACAGCTGTCTTCGAGTGTCAAGCAATCGCAGACTTTGCTTGAGAGTCTTTGGCTTCACGAGGATGTATGTGAGCTGGACTCTGTAATTATTGTTGGTCAGGCGGGGGTAAGTGTTTTCCTCGAGCAATGATGAACTTAAAGTTAACTGTGCATAGCTACACGCGTCCGACCTGCGCACTCTTTCACCCTCGTCAACATTCGTTCAAATGCTTAGAGAATATCCATATCAGCGACAATTCCAGTATGTTAGACCGCAGCAAAGCTCCGATTTTATCGACACCGCAGAAACTATCGCAAAACGCTGTGGATTCAACACCATTGACCTCACGCCTGGAACTGCGTCGCACCACTTAACACCCGACTCAAAGAACGTTATATTTTTTATCCTACCGTCGCTTGAGGGTCAAATGGGTGGCACAAGGAGGGATAAAGCGTCTCTCTACAGTACGTCATATCCACCTTCTGTGTCTTGACGGATTGCAATTGTCTTCTGACTTTATCTCCATAGCTTCGCAGCTCGCGAATGAACTCGAGTACCTCTCTTCACTGTATCCAAGACACCTTGTTGTATACACTGGCATCTCTCCAACCATCTTCTCTGTACAGCACGACACTCGCCAACACATCGAAATAGCGGACGACAAATCACTCACCCGGCCCATTTTTGATTCCGTGTTTGCGCCTTCAAATACCACCCTTGCGCAGGGCGGGATCTTAAAACGCTACCAGCTCCTTACGCCCGGGCTCATTACCTCGTTGCTCATTGTGTTTTTTGTACTTTTGCCGATTTTGTCGTTTGGGTTCAAGGCACTGGCAAGTATACAGAGCCCATTGGAGACGGAGACACCAAACAAGTTTAGTGCAGATGATAAAAAGAGACAGTAGGAGTATTGTTGTCCATCTTCTTTTTTCATTGTACATGGACAGATGCTCTCACGATAAGTATTATTTGGGAGGCATTGTGCATTACAGGTAGTGTGGAGAAAATATCATAACCTGTACCGTACTGAACCCATCCCTACACACTTTAATCCGATGCGATATTTACACCAGGCTGCAAGTCAAAAGTCAACCCAAGTCGGTGATTAGCTCGAGATGATCGAGCACAGGTCAATGTAGACGAGGCTTCTTCTCACCTAGAATCTTATCTCGATCTTGCGCAACAGGCACATGGGTGGATCGCGTAACTGTGGCGGAACGATGATTGGTATTTGGCATGGAGGTAATGGCTACTAATGAACGATCATCGATCAAACTATAAAACTGAGGTAAATGAACGCACGATTGAGCTGATTGAAGTGAAGCGCGGCACAAGGTGGATAGCCTTTTTCCGGATGGATGAGATGCTCCTCTGGGAAGTTGAGACGTGGAAGAACAGTCTGTGGTGCTGATGGGACTGAGACAGAAAGGTCAGAGATTCCGCGAGATTACTAAACGACAAAAAGATCTACTACCAAAACGAACTGCCAGATGCGCCTCAACATTATCTAGTCTCTCATCAAGTCCTGGGTGTTTGGATGCTATCCAATCTTCCTCAGACTTGATAATCAACCGAAAAGACGAGCCAGGTGGGTCTTCCTCCTTAGCCTTCTGCTTTCCTTTCCTGCTGTCTCGAATGTCATGATGGTACAACTTGGCGGTCCTCCTCGTTCTTGCAAAACCATGCTTCATCTGTACATTCCTGTCCAATGGCTTGGCACCCGTGCGGGCGCGTGAAGGTCCGATTTCGGCGCTGTAATCGGCGAGTCATTGGTGTTTCTGCGCAGAGGTATAGACGAATTCTGCACAGTTGGACGCGTCATTACGTGCAGGATTTTGGGAAACTTGATACAATATGGTATAGCGGGTACAGCAACCGCACCATGGACGAGGATCGTGGAGGTATATTGTTCGTGACATGGTTATAATCTAGTTTTCGTCGTTCCGACGAAGGCTTATCCGTCTGAGAAGTAATATATTCTCCTACAATCAAAGCCTGAATTCAATTACGGTAATGCCTTCTTGCATTATACACATACGGATATGTTCTCTGTGAGCTCTGAAAGAGCTTCAGGAGAAATACTCTTCTCCCAATCGGAATTCATTACAAGTATATCTGCTGCGAATCCAGTCGCAGCTTGATGAAAACACCAATGCGTAAGAAAGGAATGAATGACTTTGTCACAGCTATTGTGTCGTGAGAAGGCAATATTTGTCGCACAGCCACACAACGGACCGTCAGTACTAAGTACCAGTATTTGTTCCATACTGGTTCCATGTCTTACCTTCTCCCTCATCTCCCCTCGGGCTGGCACGTCGACGAGGCGATCAAATCAGAAGAGGATCGTATCGTTGTCATTCGTTTTGGACATGACTGGGACACACAATGTATGACTATGGACGAGACTTTGTATGGTGTTGCTGAGAAAGTTCAAAACTTCGCTGTTATTTACCTCGTCGATATCACGGAGGTTCCTGATTTCAACAAGGTGAGTGATTTTTGCATTAAGTATGTACTGTCTGACAATATCTGTTTGATGTCCTCAGATGTATGAGTTGTACGATCCATGTACAGTCATGTTCTTCTATCGGTAAGGTTGTTCTTGCTTGTCTACTAGGACGATCAAGCTGGATTTTTCATCGGTTCAGAAATAAGCACATTATGATTGATCTTGGAACTGGTAATAACAATAAGATGTAGGTTCATCCGGGCTGCGGCGCTTTGGTTAAGTCTAATGCACTGATTTTCACAGCAATTGGGCAATGGACAATAAACAAGAGGTTTGCTTGATCGTTAGAGCTTTACTATCCTTCTGAGCAGTATTGCCAGATGATTGACATCATTGAAACTGTTTATCGAGGTGCATCCAAGGGTCGTGGTCTAGTAGTTTCACCAAAAGGTTTATGGTCCACAACGTTGTGTCTTGTGCTCTTCTAACCCTTTGATATCTACAGATTACTCGACTCGATACCGATACTAGTTGTCTTCAGATGGGCAAGCGATAGCTCTGGCTTCCCATTGTGCATGACTAGATTGTTAACAATCAAAGTACCTAATTCAATAGTCCCAATTTATACCCAGTCCTATCATACATTGCCACCTCTACTAATGTTATACCTCATGTTGCTGGTTCCAAGGACCCGCGTCACTCAATGAACAGCCTCCCGGACAATTACACGTCCCGCCAAATTGTCGTGGCAAATTCTCGCGCGGTATTTGGGTGAAAAGCTCGTCCTTATAGGATGATCCCAAAATATTGATCTTCGCCACCGTAACAGGATCCAACCAGGGCTTGACGATGGACCACACAGCCGAGAAAGCCCACGGCGCGTTGATAATATAAAACTTGCCCATGGTTTCGGGATATCTATCCGAGCTAATGCGAGAGGCGCGCGACACGTAGTCTTTGACGTGATAAAACTTGGTCACAGAGACGTTAGCGAGATCGAGGATGGTGCAGGAAGTCTCTACGGGGTGGCCGAATGCCTTGGAGCACGCCGGGAAGCGCTGTTTGGAGGATTTCTCGTACTCCCAAACTAATCGTTTGATCTGTCGATCCTGGTTTGTTACTTTGTACAGTTCCTCGATGTCGAGTTTGCCGAGGACCTCTATGTAGATTGGCCGGCCATCCTGAGGGATAGTTGAGACCAGTAATGCAATAGAGACAGTCAAGGCGATACTTTATCGGTTTTATGATAGTATTGAGGATACCACTTGTCGACCTCAACCTTTTCTTTGAAGTCAAAATTGCTTCATAAATAGCAATCAGCAAAGATAGAAAATAGACGCGGAGCGTACTTACTCGAGGATATCATCTACATTTTCTGCCTTACGCCACTCCTCCGCCTCCTTGAGCATCGTCATAGCCTTGGCGAGATCAAACTTGCGTGCTCTAAGAAATCTGAAAGAACCAATATATCAATCAGTATCGTAGCTCAATTATGAGGGGCGATGCCCTCGACCTGAGCAAGAACGCATCGTCCATCCTCTCGGGCACAAAGACATCCTCAGCAATCAGTTGCTCCTTAAAGGTGTTCAGGATCTGCTGCTGCTCCGCGGTGAGGTTCCCGAGCCTGCCTGGGAGGGGTTGGTAGTTGGAGTCTGTGACGACCGAAGGTGCTGACATGGTGGTTGTAGATCAAGACTGTTGTGGGGAAACATTTTGCCGGTGTCATGCATGTGTATGTATTAGTTCGTCTACGTCTATGGTATAATATGTTCTTAGTCTATGCATCCGCTTCGTTCTGGGTCTTCATGTTCCATGGGCCCGCGTCGCTCAGCTCGCACCCGCCCGGGCAGTCGCAAGTCCCTCCAAGGACCACAGGCAGATTCTCTGCCGATATCTGCTTCAAGAGCGTCTCTTTGTAGTTGCTTCCTAAAATTTCCACCTTGGAGACCGTCACCTCATCCAACCACGGCTTGATGACTTTCCAAACTGCCGAGAACGCCCACGGGGCATTGATGATGTAAAACTTGCCCATGCGTTCGGGGTATCTATCCTGCCCAATTGACGATGCTTGCATAATGTAGTCCTTGACCCGATAGAAGTTCATCATCGACACGTTATGCAGGTCGAGGATCGTGCACGATGTTTCTACAGGGTGACCTACCGCTTTGGAGCAGGCGGGCACGCGGTATTTTGCGAATTTTTCGTATTCCTGTACAAATCGTTTGATGAGACGCTCCTGGGTCGTTGCCTTATACAGTGCATCTAGATCAAGGAAGCCAAGACGTTCGATGTAAATCGGTCGTCCATCCTGACTTACTTGTCAGACCATGCGAGGACGGCAATGCACCAGACGTACCTTGTCCATCTTATGGTAGTACTGTGGGTAATACTTGCTCACCTCCTCGCGCTCCGTAAAGTCAAATTCCCTTCAGACGTCGCATCAGATGGCATACAACGAGGTCGTCACACCCACGGAAGACGCACTCAATGATCGTATCAACATTCATCTCCTTCCTCCACTTCTCCGTCGTAACTAGCATCTCCTTCGCCTTTGCTACATCAAACTTTCTCGCGCGCAAGAACCTGCAAACACCATGAGGCCCCACGAAGAGAGGCACACCAGAATGGGAGTACATACCGCAAGAGCAGAGCATCGTCCATTCTCTCTTCTACAAAAATTCCCTCCTCGATGAGCTCTTTCTTGAACTTTTGAAGCGCATGTAGCTGCACCATGGTGAGGTTTCCTGGCCTCCCTGGAAGAGGCTTGTAGTTTGGGTCCGTGACACCTTCCGGCATCGGGCTTGCGCTGGCAGCTGCGAGCTGAGGAACCGTCATGGTAAATTGAAAGAGGGAAGTCAAGGATGGTCTAGCGAAAAAGCGCAATCGTTGGTCAGTAATTATCGGAACAAGTGGCCCTTTTTACGATCAACGCGATCTGATGCGGTGGTCTACATGTGATCGAGAATTAAACCGTGTCCTCAGGTTGCGGACAGTTAAAATACATTAATATACGGGTCTATGGATCGTCTAACGGTCACATTTGTGTGCTTTTTTAATTTTTCAAAACCGTCAACGTGCGTGTGCTGCCTCCGGTACGGAGCCCGAGCCAATCGCGCTTCGGAACGTGGACACCACGACATATGTATACTATAGCTGAGCGCTATATAAATCTGTGATACATTATTAGCATTGGCTGGTGCGATGGCAGAGAGAGAACTGACCGTGACTACTTGCGCAAGAAAGGTATCTGGAATCCTGACAATAACGCTCTTGCTCTATTCTGTGCACCGACACCAGTCGCATTCGTGACAAAGTGCAAGTGCATACCATACTGTTTCGGGTACGCATCCAAATTGACTTCAATTTGGGGAAAGAGGGCCATTGCAGAGGGAGGGAGACCGAAAGACACGACGCCGGACACCGCGCTGGGAGAATTGACAGATGATGACTGGGGTGGTAGGATAACACCTCCAAAGTCTCTCATGCGCGGAAGGACAAACTCGACAAGGGAACCGATAAATTCGTACATGGCCGGGCCCTTGAGGTCTACCTTGGCACCGACAGGGACACCTGGGCGAATCCAGCCACCGACGGATTTCTTGCCGCGCACAATTTGAATGCCTTGAGCACTGTGTCGGCCTCCGGCCTTGTGAGATTCACCCGTAATCGCACGGAGGGCCATGAGGGGGCCAAGGAGGTTCTGCTTGCTCTGGAGGACGTCTTTCTGCATAGTGTGTATAGAAATCTTTTCAAGCCTGATGACATTTTCTGTACTTGAGGGTGGTGGGAGCTTCTTGCCGATCTGAGAGCCTCCGACTGGAGGATTAAACCGATTCTTGGTGTAGGGATCAGCGGGGTCGAAGGTGAGACGGATCTGGCGAGGAGGAGGTCGAGGATTGGGCTCATGGAGATAAGTCATGTACATGACATCGTCGGCGACGGTAGTGTGGTAATGGTCCTCAAAACGACACAGAGCGAACTCGCGGGTGAGAATTTTGACCTGTGGAATTGGTAGCTGCGTGCGCCTGTCTTTGCGGAGGTGGCGTGTTATCTCGGGAGTGCGCCCAAAGCGTGTTGGAGGACGCGCAAGAGAGCGCTGCGCCACAGAACGCCGCGCGAGGGAGCGCCTCGTCGTCGACGCCACCACTCCGTTCATCGTTGTCCAGAAAAAAGTTGATCGTGGCTAATGTCAGCAGCCGAGAAACGAGTCTCGTGACCGGTAGCAGTCTCGTGACTGGTAACAGTCCCGTGACCCGTGACCGCAGGTCATCCTTAACCACAAACCATGTCTCTAATCAGCGATACAGAGTAAGTACGTGGTTATGCTCTTCTTGTTTTAATACATTCAACAATACTCGCCGCAGATATCTCATTCACGGTCTGCGCCTCTCCTACCTGCGCGACATTCAAGACATCTATGGACCCCGTCTCATCACTCTCGATCCATCTTACAATGCCAACCCATTTATCATTGCCGCCTCTCTAGCTGATAACGATCGATGGCCAGAACTAAATATGCCTGCTAGTCCCCAACTCAGTGAAGACGAGGCAGAGAGACCGTCTGGCTTTCCAGGCGCTCGACTCAAGCACACACAAACCATCATGGGTAACAGATCCGGAGCACTCGGCATGCGCGTCAATGGAAGGAGAACTTCTCTCTCGCATCGTATGTCTGGTACTCCGGGAGATGTTCAAGTTCAAAATTTTGTATCTGCGGGTGCACCCGTCCAAGATGTCTTGTCAAGTTCAGTACCTGTATCATCCTCTTCGCCTCTCGTGAAATCTCTTCCCGATGAGATAACCGTCGAGCCAACATCGTTGAAAATGAAGGTCCAGGCTCCGACGGTTATGGAGGAGCCTCCAGTCCAGAAGGTTGCCCAATTCATCCCAAAGTTCAAAGGCGCTGCAGAGATGGAGAAGAGGAGGCGTGCGAGAATGGCTGCACGAAGACGACCAGGCGGAGCTGCTCTACCTCTGCCGCCTCAGAACTTCGATACAGACTCTTCCGATGAAATCCCTGTTGCGGATGATTCTTCGTCTGATGGAGACTTTGACGATGATGTGACTGGCGAGATGGACAGCATGGATGAGGGTGATGATTTTGACTTGTGAGTGGCCTCCTAAGGTCCGTTTTCATCCACTACTAAAGATTCAATACAGTGGTTATGCAGGTCAACCTACGGTTAACTCGGACTCGGATGCTATGTCTGTTATATCCGGTACTTCCTCGGATCCCACATCTCCTTGGCCGCAATTGCGCCCAAGGGCAACATCCCGTCTTAGTCCAGTGAGCGAAGATCAGAAAACGTCTTCAGACACTTCTCGGCCACGCGTCGTCGATTCTGTAGCTGGTACCTTCGAGATGATCACACCAGCACATAGCAGACAGGACAACCGAAAGCCCGAAGCAGGTATCTCTCAATCTCGGAGTCAACAGCCTCCTGTACCGCCAGTAGACACCCTCTTTGCTAAAAAGAAGGTACTAACGCTGAAGCCGCTTAAATCGGCTCTCTCATCAATACTGGCCTCTGCCGATGCTTCTTCAAACCCATTTTCGGAGATGTATGCGGCTGTATCGGGGCGTGGGGAGAGTGCCTCTGTAGATGTAATCGTTTACTTTCCGCACGCGATGCGTCCGAAGGGGAAACCGATGGAACTGAACGTACGAAAGGACGCAACAGTGGAAGAGGTCATCGGATTCTCGCTTTGGACGTACTGGTCAGAAGGGTGGCAGCCTCGTTTGGATGAGGGATTGTCTGGAGAGTCGGACCCTCGGTGGGAGACGAAGGTGTCGGCCGTTGGCTGGATTTTGCGGATCGCGGAGGAGGATGGAGAGGTAGATGATGATTTTCCGCGTGGGTCTTGTGTCAAGATTTGATCTCATAGTCGTTGACTCTCTCTCTCTCTGATTTTCTCAAGCGCCGGATCGCATGGGTAAGATATCAAAGTTCAATGCGGAAGCATACGCTGTGCTGGAGGCCACATCTGCACAAGGTACTTCTATCTTTCAACTTCCCAAACTCGTCTTCACTCTGTTATTACCCCGTCTTGAAAGCACAACAAAATCAGCTCCTCGACTCGAAAATTCAACGACATCCATCACGAATAACGAAAAAGGCAGAGAAACTTGTTAGTGTTCCCATTCCCAGTCTTGGTGCCCCCAGCAGCGCCATCTTTGGATCGGCTCTCGGTTCGCTGCCGTTATCAACATCACTAGGACCCTCGTCAAGTCAAGGACCGCCCATATTTCTACGTATTCGGGTTGCCGACACCGCAGACACAGTCCATATTTCTACGACGATCCCTGTGTATGTTGAAACTATGCGTGGACGCTGTACATTCCGACTCAGTGTTTCTGCAGATCTGCCGGCATGTACATGCAGGAAGCCCTTGAACTCGTCTGCCGGAAGCGCAAGCTGGCCAATCCCAATGATTTCGCACTTGTTGTGGCGGATATGAACATTTTGATTCCTCTGGACAGGACAGTAGCTAGTTTGCAAGGCAAACGAGAGCTGCTTCTTGTCAAAAGAAGTATGCTGCCTCAGCTCGGGGATGTTCTGAAAGGAACAGGCAAGACTACAGATCCGAATGGTAAAATCTTCTGCATGCTGGTTTGTATACAGGGTATTGATTTATCTGACATGTAGCTTCAATCTTCAAACGCATGTCAGATACTCCAGATATCCAGTACTCATCACTATTAGCAGACTATGCCGCTGGCTATAAGGTGGGCCGCTGACATTTCAGATCGTATAAACCAAGGTGCATATGATTGTTATTACAGAAATATACCATCTACCGCAAAGCTCCAATGCTACTTGCTCGCCAGGAGCGGACGCTTGCTATTGATGGTGTCTACATACATGTAACGCCTCCTCCTTGTTGGTGCGACCTATCGGCTGACATGTATCATAGATCATGCCCTCGGCAAATAAAGCAATGAAAGTCGTTTTCGATAGCGGAAAGACCTCGTCCTATCATATCAAGAGTATCGCGGACTGTCAACAGTCCGCAAAGACTTCATCTATGTTTAAACTTGTCTTGAACAGAGGGGGGACAAACAAGAGATACGATTTTGAGGCTGAAAGCCCAAAGCTTGCAGGTTTGTGAATGGATTGTCGTCATTGTTCCATCGTGCTGATTATGCCCTTTCAGGAGAGATCGTGCAGACGATTAAGAGTTTGAAGGCGTCTTTGGAACGATCAGGGACGGTTGTTAAGTCACGGAGGAGCAGACACGTTGGGTAGATATACTTCTAGCTTTCCTTTGTAGTAGTTTTAAGAAATGGATTCCTATGTTTTCGACTTGCTAAGATTTTTAGATTAGATCGAGATCACAAATTTTGGTAGACGGATGTAGCCGAGGCAGGGGGGAGGAGTCACGGAAGCGCATGAATCGATATCGTCTCTTTACATCTACCTCCGTCTGTTGCCGTCGTCCATCTATCCTAATCTATCGCAGATATCTCATGTCCGAGCCCGTTACCCCTCCTCAGCAGGAGCCTACCGTCAATGCTGACGCTAAAAACCCTACGACCAAGAGTGCCGGTCCGTCCAATCCCGTCTTATTGCTTGTAATGCACAAATTCAACCAGATCTACAGCGAAAAAGGAAGCAAAGAGACTAGAGAAGGAGGCAAAGCTTGCTGCTAAGGCTGCCAAGGCTGCACCCAACCTTGAGAAAAAGGCGAAGGCGGAGAAAGCGAAGAAGGATGATACAGCAGACATTCCTTTCGTGAATACTACACCCAAGGGCGAGAAGAAGGGTACGCCACATACGATCTTTCTATTCACTCAAGTAAGCTCATTATAGACGCGTCTAACAAGATATGACCCAGCCAATGGCGGCCGGATACAACCCCATTGCCATTGAAGCGGCCTGGTATGATTGGTGGTCCGCACAGGGCTTCTTCAAGCCAGAATCAACTGAAAAGTACTTTCCCCTCAAGGACGGAGAGAAGCGAGAGCTATTCGTTATCCCAGCACCTCCACCAAATGTGACGGGCAGTTTGCATATCGGACATGGGCTTACGACAGCGATTCAAGATTCTTTGGTGCGATGGTAGGTCAAGGGAACGCTGTATCGTTTACTTTTGCGTGCTCAGATGTAATTAGGCATCGTATGCTCGGGAGAGAGACTCTCTTCGCGCCTGGGTTTGATCATGCGGGTATTTCGACGCAAAGCGTAGTTGAGAAACGTCTATATAAAACCTCGGGAAAGACACGACATGATCTCGGTCGAGAGAAGTTTGTGGATACTGTGAGGGAGTGGAAAGACGAGTCAGTCACTTTGTCCCCAGTGCGTTCTTGTGACGAGTTTCAAAATTGATTGCTGGGTATAGGTATCAAGCAAAAATCACCAATCAGCTGCACAGACTTGGAGGAAGTTATGACTGGGATCGAGTTGCGTTCACCATGAACGAGGTGCTTTTTCAAACTTGTTACACTGGTAATTCCATGCTCACTGAGATCTGTCTGCTTAGACACTCTCCAAAGCTGTTGTTGAGACTTTCTGTAGGCTACATGAAGAAGGTATCATCTATCGTGCAAACCGTCTTGTCAATTGGTGTGTAAAGCTAAATACCACCCTTTCCAATCTGGAGGTGTGTATGCTATTATTTAAACATCGACACATCTCTTGATTGCGTGAGTAAAGGTGGAACAAAAGCAGCTTACAGGAAGGACGTTACTTAACGTTCCCGGATACGAAAGCAAGGAGAAGTTCGAATTTGGTGTGATCACAAGTTTTGCCTATCCCATCGAGAATTCAGGCAAGTGCCTTTGTTTTATGCTTGACTGCTCCCGAGAATGAAATATCGTTCTTCTAGACGAACGCATCATCGTGGCTACGACGCGTCCAGAGACCATGCTCGGCGATACTGCGATTGCTGTCCATCCTGATGATCCTAGATATAAGGTGCTCATCTTCCTTTAAACGTGCACGCTATTTCCTACTGAATTTTTCCCTTAAGCACCTGCATGGAAAATTCGCTGTCCATCCTTTCCTTGACCGTCGCATCCCTATCGTTACCGACTCCATCATTGTTGATATGGAGTTTGGTACAGGTGCCGTCAAGATCACGCCTGCGCACGACCCGAACGATTATGAAGTTGGTGTGAGGCATAATCTGGAGTTCATCAATATTCTGAACGATGATGGAACTTTCAATGCCAATGCTGGAGAACATTTCAATGTGCGTGACATGTGTAAGAGGAGACTTGTGTCCTGATGTGAAGAGCAGGGCATGAAACGATTCCATGCTCGTGTGGAAGTTGTCAAGCGATTGAAGGAGAAAGGCCTTTATATTGAAACGAAGGACAATCCAATGCAGATCCCGATCTGTAGGTGAGTAAGCAAGTATACTGACACTACGAAAACGGAAGTTAATCGTGTCCTTGGGGCAGTAAATCTGGCGATCTCATCGAGCCTGTCCTCAAACCACAATGGTGGGTGAATTGCAAACCCCTCGCAGAAGAAGCGATGAAGGTAATTCACCTTGGACTCATCTATGTACAACAAACTTAAATTACCTCAAGCGTACGCGGTCGGGGGAGTTGTTGATCCAGCCGAAACAATCTGAGAACGAGTGGTATAGATGGCTAGAGGGCATCCAGGATTGGTGCATTTCGCGTCAGTTATGGTGGGGACATAGGTGTCCTGCCTATTTCGTCAGGATCGAAGGAATTGACCAAGATGTACGAGTCAACCGTGCCACTAGTGATCACAAAGCTGACTGCGTCATACAAAGGTCAACGACGGTAACAACTGGGTCGTGGGACGCACAATAGAAGAAGCTCAGAAGCGCGCAGAGGCATTAGCGGCTGGACGGAAGTTCTCACTAGAACAGGACGAGGACGTACTTGATACCTGGTTTTCGTCTGGCCTATGGCCTTTCTCCATCATGGGCTGGCCCGATAATGTATGTATAGGTGAACTACATGTTGTTTTTTCTTGCTGACAACCTGATTCGATCAGACCTCCGATTTCCAAAAGTTCTATCCCGCATCACTCCTCGAGACTGGATGGGACATTCTTTTCTTCTGGGTAGCCCGCATGGTACTTCTAGGCATCAAGCTTACGGGACAAATGCCATTTAAAGAGGTTTATTGCCATGCTATGATTCGCGATGCCCATGGTCGCAAGATGAGCAAGTCCCTTGGGAATGTTATTGACCCCATCGACGTGATTCAAGGTCAAACTCTCGAGAATCTTCATGCAATGCTTCGGGAGGGCAACTTGGACGAGAAGGAGATTGTCAAAGCGACAGCAGGACAGAAGAAAGACTTCCCGAAGGGCATCCCTCAGTGTGGAACGGATGCATTGCGCTTCGCACTTTGCGCGTATTCCGGCGGAGGTCAGTCATACCTTCTGACATCCGGGGTGGTATGCTAACTTGCTGCAGGCCGTGACATCAACCTTGAAATCCTGCGTGTGGAAGGATATCGCAAGTTCTGCAACAAGATTTTCAATGCCACGAAATTCGCCATGCTCAAGTTGGATGAGTCGTTTGTACCGGAACCAACCTCTAAGGCATGGGCAACTTTCTTCTGCTTACTTCTGTGTCTCCAACTGACAAACTTTGCAGCCCACCGGTAAAGAGAGCCTTGTAGAGAAATGGATCTTGCACAAACTGAACATTGCCGCGGCGGAGATCAACACACAACTTGGGGAGCGGAATTTCATGAACGCCACGACATCAGCCTACAACTTCTGGCTATACGAGCTCTGCGATGTTTACATTGTAAGGCCTCCTTCAACTCAGATTATTTCCTCCAGTTCGCTCATTCAAAATGACTTTGCAGGAAGCAATGAAGCCCATGACCGACGAATCGGCGCCCATCGAGACAAGACAATCGGCTCAGCAAACACTATATACCTGTCTCGACTATGGCCTGAAGTTGCTCCATCCTTTCATGCCTTTCGTGACGGAGGAGCTGTGGCAACGTTTGCCAAGACGGCCAAACGAATTTACACCATCAATCATGGTGTCCGCCTTCCCTGTGCATGTGCGTAACAATCAACCCAAGTTAATACTACGCGAGTCTGATATTCATCCCGCAGGATAACGCCTTTGTATTTGAGGCCGCTGACAAAAGCTTTGATCTCGTGTTCTCCGCTCTCAAGACTGGTCGATCGCTGGCAGCATCATACAATCTGCAAAGTGAAATTCAATGTACGTCCCTCGTCAACCACTGTAATGGCAGCAGAGCGCTTACGGTCTCGTACAGTCTTCCTGCATATACAAAACGACGAAGAGGCCACACTTTTTGAGTCACAATTACCCACGATTGTTGCACTCACCAAGGGATGCAAGTCTGCAAAGGTAATACGCGACTTGAACGAAATT
The DNA here is from genome assembly GCA_003313055.1 of Termitomyces sp. MG145. NCBI lineage: Eukaryota > Fungi > Basidiomycota > Agaricomycetes > Agaricales > Lyophyllaceae > Termitomyces > Termitomyces sp. MG145. Next base: position 79,434 of record QGOB01001710.1, read on the forward strand.
CCAGCCGGATGCGGCGGTGCTGTTGTAACACCATCAATTGCTGTTCACACACTCGTTCGGGTATGCTTTTTTGGGGCCTTGATTCCAAGACACTTGATATGTATCACTTTCTTTTTCAAGGGACTCGTTGATTTGGACGTCGAGATTGCGAAATGTGACAAGAAGCTCGGTCTGGCACGGATGAATCTGCAAAAGGTTGTCAAGGTGGAAACGCAGGCGGACTATGCGGAGACTGTTCCTGAGAACGTGCGTGTCGTTAATGAGGAAAAGGTTCGTGATCTCTTTCTACTGGCTAGGATGTGGTCCTGATTATGCCCAGCGCAAAACTCTTGAAGCCGAGATTGCAACTCTAGAGCTTTCAAAGGAAATGTTCACGAAGCTGAAGTGATCATCTAAAGATTGCTATTGTATATATCTCAATGAGAAAGATTTCAAACTTTGTTTTCTTCTGGTTAGTCTCCGTCATTCATGGCGTGTAACCGCGCCTACATATGTATGACAGGATTCCTGGTCGCGTGCGCCATCACTATTCATGTCACTGACAAAGGCTTGGCTACGGTCAACGATCGGCATTGCAACATGCCAATCACCGCACCCAGTGTCTTGATCGCCAAAAATACAGCTGTGTCTATGAAACACATTATATGCTGCGCAGTCACAAGGATATGTGCATTTAGATGAGGGGATATACATGGTAATAGGAACAGATACAAGTTACAATGTCAAAAGTGAGGTATCCATCTAAGCATTTCTATGTATGCATTTTTTTTTTGGCAGAGTTCGTCGGACGTGGGTGTTGGAGTAGTTGCGAAATGTCCAGGAAGTAATATATGTCCTTTACGAGCCACAGTGGTTAATACAGCACAAACCACACGCCCATCGCTAATCCAAGAACGAGGGAACCTGATATAAGCGGGCCACCGACTGCGCCATTCACGACAAGGCCGGCAGATGATGATGGCGCAAAGACAGCCTGCCAGGAGCTAAAATCCCAGATTGTACCGGTTGCAGTAACAGTGGGCAATTGGGTGGCAGGGTTCGTAGGGATGAATGTATCCAAGACAACAGAGGTGACTCCGTTGATGATAGTGGTATACGTGAAGGGTGTTGGACCGCCCGGACTGAAGCTTGTAGCTGTGGGCTGGCCAACTGGTCCTTGTTCACCTGGATCAGTAGTTGTCGATGTGGTTGTTGGGATAGTATTCGCGACTGCGGGGTCTGTTGTGGGCACAAGAGACGTAGTCGATGAAGTGGTGGTGACACCAGCAGCGATGGTTTCTCTGAGAAAGCATGTGATTAGACATGTAAGAAGAAAGAGCCACGACTGTGCGTACATGGTGGAGGTGACAGGGAGGCCCTGAGGGTTGAGAGTGAGGACACCGACGATAGTATTGCCGTTGCTGGGGCAGAAGTAAGTGTCAAGACAGCTCAGAGCAAAAATGGCCTACATGTCGGTGGAAGTGAAGGTCTGTGCATGGATGAGGACGGCGAAGACAGCAAAGACAGCGACAATGAGTAGATGGCTCATGGCAACGTCGTGTGGGAAACATTTGTAAATCAAAATCTGACATTTCTACGAAATGAATTTACATAATTTTAAAGACTAAACTAAACCCTCAGGCCTCTCGTGTTGTTGTTATCTTCTGTCACTTGGGAGCCAGTGTTCAGTTTTACCGTAATCATATACTATATTTCCATTGTCAGTCCGCGAGAATATCTGTGTCAAGTATACAAATTCCAGGTGGCTTGCAATTCGCCATTGCAATTCAACACCAGATATCCAGATGCACTGTCTGCCACCCGACACAGGTCGGTTACGTTGTCCATACATGTAGGTCACTATTTGAATCTAGAATATACTCGAAAGTACACTACCAAGCTGTTCCTCGGAGGATTTGTGTTTTTTCCGACTGTGCGAGCCCTCATCTGGATCATCGCTCCGTCGCTTGGGCGTAGTCGTGCGTTCCTTCAGTGGTTTGAACTGCAGCTCCTCTCCCTTTTCGCGTTTCTTCTCGGCTCGTTTCTCCAAAACACGAGCAAGCTCGACATTCTTGAGATATTCTTGTTGTTCTTGTTTCGAATGAGACAGCTCTACGCGGAGCTTAGCAGCATGTATAGCAGCCTCATGGGCTGTGGTAGATGAGATCGATGTCATAGTTCATAGTCACAATATGATTCTACACTCACCGACTTGCTCAGTCAGCATATTCCACTTGAACCTGGGTAAGTACTTCATTGTCCAGACATCATCATGCCAACGTGTTCCCTTTTTTCCACCGATTGGCTGCGCGTTGAGCATCTCGGCGACCTGACGGGCGACTTTCTTGTCCTTGAATTCGACCCAGCCCTCGGTATAATGCGCCTTTTTCGTTGAGGTATATTTTTTCCGAAGATACGCACGCTTAGGATCTGTGCAATAAGGTAAGTGAGGGGATACGCGAGACGAAATCACCAGCATACCTTCTTGTTGTAAATACACGCGTCCAACCTCTCCATGTAAGCTCATGAGATGCCGTACCTTGCTCGGGCGCATCCCTGGTGGTATCCGTGAGATATAGATGACCCCAGCCCGGTCCTGAATTTTCTTGAACTCCTCCAACGCTTCGCGCGTTAGCGGTTTGACGGTTTTCTCAGGTGGCCCAGAAAAGCCCTCAGGGTCCATGCCGTCGCCCATGTCACCTGGTTCAGAAAAGCTGTCTTCATCTGAGTTATGGTTGCTTTCTCCTTTGAGTCCCAGCCGAGAAGGGCCAGCTTCAGATTCGTGCGAGTGAGAGCCCTCCATGGAAAAGTGACCGGAAGTAGAAAAATTTGGTTTATTTATTGAAATCAAATCAAGGTTGTCCTCGCATGTTTCGGTCTATTTCTCTTCTGCGCCGTCCTCATACTCGCGCATTTGCCTCCCAGCCATCGTCTCCAAAACGAAAATTCGACCTAGAGGCTGTCTTGGCCGCAAGAGCAAAGTCTCGAGAACAAAAGGCGGAAAAAAAAAAGAAACAGCCCCTCCGTGATGCTGCCATACCTTGCCTCCTCGTCCGTCTTGTCGACCCAGACACTGGCAAGCTCACTCATTTCCGCCCACTCAAGTCCATTCTTGCCGAGATCAACACCCGCACACACTACCTCGAGCTCATGACCGAAAAGCCCGACCCAATCGTCCAAATTTTTGACCGCTATCTCGAAGCCACACGCGCCGCCGAAGCAGCACGACGAGCACGCGAGGTTGCACGTCGAAATGCGCACAAGGAAGTCCAACTCACTTGGGAAGTTGCGCCTGCGGATATCACCCGCAAACTTAACAAGGTCCGCGAGGATTTCTTACGTGGAGTTCGCATCAATATTGTCTTCGCGCCCAAGTCAGACCAGTCCAGGATGGATCCTGCCGTCATGCATCGACGCGCGACGGAGGCTATCCAGAGCTTGTTAGACGTATCGACGGAATGGAAGAAACGGGAGTGCCACCCTGCTCGGGGTCTGCTCGTCTTATTTCTGGAGGGAATAAAAAATGCAGACGCTCCAGCTGATACCCCCGAAACCATTAAAACTCAACCCGACCCATCTTCTGGCAAGAAGTTTACGCTATTCTCGGATACCACCCTCACGGACCAGGAGCACCTGATACGCAGAATGCGTAAAGAACTCAGTAAAAATGCCCGTGTCGAGCTTGGACTTTCAGCCACGACTTTACTTGCGACCAAAATTCTACTTTCACCTCAAGAAAAAAAACGAGAGGAGATTCAACAAGACCAGCCGCTATCTGTGGATGAGCTACATGTACGTGCAGGGAAGCTAATCAAGACACTCGACGGCGAGGCAAAGGAGTGGAGAGAACGAGAATACAAGCCCGAGTCTAAAAGATTGTACGTGTATCTGGAGAAGGAAGGCGGGTGCACGAAAGAAAAAGTCTTGGTGCACAAGGGCCCAAAACCCAAAAAGATAAGGCCTAGCGACATTCCAGACTTAACTCAGGACTAGACTAACGTAGGCTAAAAAAAAATAGTGATTGATTGTTATTGGGTACACATTGTACTTTGCTGTTTCTTCACTTGCGCACTTAAAGGCGAGCTGCGGAGACGAGTTGACCAGTGAAAGCAGTGAGAGAAAGAACGAGATGGACGCACCGATGTTGCCGAGATCCTTGCATGCTTCTTTGGCACGCTCAACAAGCGTCTTCTCACCCTCACGCACCCAGACACGAGGATCGTAGTACTGTGCGCAATTCACAGGATTCAACGGTTATCCAACGGAACAGAAAATCACACACCTTTTTGTTTGGCTTGTCGGCTCCCTCTGGGTTACCAACTTGCTGCATCAAGTAATCCTTCTTTTTCAATACGAAGTCACGGATACCGCAGAGATACGCGAACTGGGTATCCGTATCAACGTTCATTTTGACTACGCCATGGCTGACGGCAGTGGCAATCTCCTCCTTGGTGGAGCCGGATCCACCGTGGAAGACGAGGAACCTGAAAAAGAAACTCAATCGCCGCGTTCTTCAGGATTTGACAATAGTACTCACAGCGGCTTCTCTTGCTTGCCGCCGAGCTTCTGGCTCGTGAATGCCTGGTGCTTTCCAAGGAGTGCAGGCTGGAGCCTGACATTCCCAGGTTTGTAAACACCGTGAACGTTGCCAAAGGCAGCGGCGATGCTGAAGTTGGGGCTGATGGCGCTCAATGCAGCATGGACGTCATAGACGTCCTCCGGTTGTGTATAGAGGGCAGCGTTATCGACACCAGTATTGTCAACACCATCTTCCTCACCACCGGTAATACCGATCTCCATCTCGAGCCAGAGACCAAGAGGAGCCATGCGCTTGAAGTACTTCACGCAGGTGGCAATGTTCTCCTCCTTGGACTCCTCCGAGAGATCAAGCATGTGAGAAGAGAAAAGAGGCTCTCCGTGCTGCTTGAAATACGCCTCGTCGGCCTCGAGCATGCCATCGAACCACGGAAGGAGTTTATGCGCACAGTGGTCGCTGTGGAGGACGACGGGAACACCGTAGGCCTTGGCGGCGATGCGGATGTGGTGGGCAGCAGCAACCGCACCGGCGATGGAGGCTTGTTGCTTGTCGTTGGCAACGCCTTTGCCGACAAAGTAGGCAGATCCTCCTTGAGAGACCTGGAGGATGATCGGCGAATTGATGTCCCTGAGCCGGGTTCAAGAACATCACGATAGGAACCCCTCGAACCGCTCACCTGGCAGCTTCAAGGACAGCGTTTGCTGTTGAGGAAGAAGTGACGTTCTATTACAATCATTACAGTCGATTGATCGTAAACATGACTTCGGATACTTACGATGGCCTGTAAGAGAAACTTGAGAGAGACCCGTTTCCCGGAGACGATTCAAGACTTACTGGGATAGCAAACTTCAGGAAAATGTCAGCTTGACAAGATGTCTCAAGACGAAATAGTAACGTACATTGTTCTCCTTCGCGTACTCAAAGAGCTTCCTGACGTTATCGCCACTCAACACGCCGGCCTTTAAAGATGATTAGTCCTCGATACAGCAGCATTAGAGCTCCAACAGCAACGTACAGGAACGATATCAAAGACACCCATGTTTAAACTTTGAGAGAAATCTAGAGACGGTGGTGGTTATCAGCCAATCCGAGATTTTATCACATCTCCCCAGATTACATCGCTGTCACGTTGTCACGTTGTCACGTTCGCGTCTCTCGCGACCCTTCCGACCGCGTCCGACATAGGGTTCACCGGAACGAAAATCATATGCTCCCTAGCAGCATTCTTTAGTCCCATACTCAGTCTTGTGTGATTGTGGTTCAATAATTGCTTTGAGGATGTCTAGTGTAGATTCCATCTCCACTAACAACGTCGGTGCGCCACACCACTTGCGGTGAACTCGGAGATGTCCTGGATGTTTTATTCAGATCACTCCCGGTATCGGCATGTATCAACTTGTGTCCATCATAGGGGGACAGGGAGACCCATATACCAAACATTATTGTCGTCGTCCTCTTTCATGATTGCCTACATAGAATCACATCCACCAGAAGGCGAAAAGTAAAACATCAAGAGGCGGCTTAAGCATCAAAGAAAAAAAAAAGTACAGCAGCGGGGTCCAAACTACATATCCACAAAACCTAGTAACCAACTAATAACCAGGTGACCATACGGTATGTGGGATTCAAAGGGGGAACTTTCATGCGTGGTGAGGTAGGTGGATGGCTGGGTAGGTAAAATTTTTAAAAGCCAATAGAAAAACGGATGGATGGATAGGACAGGGCGAAAAGAGGGGGGTGATTAGCAATGGTATCCGGTGAGTAACAGTTGACGATGGAAAGCAACTTGGATAGGAAGGGGGGCGTGAGGGGTAATTTTATGTGTGGACAAGAATGAATATGAATGAAGAGGTGTTGGTTTGACGCACATATTATGTGAGTGAAAGCACAAAGAAGGCGCGCACGAAACCTGCGAGCGAGACCATACGGCGGCTGATTTACGTCTCAGCAGCTGGAGCAGGAGCAGGGATGATTGGGGCCGGAGCAGAGGCTGGAGCTGGAGCCGGAGCCGGAGTCAAAGCCGGAGCCTGTGCCGCAACCACCGCGTCTCCACTACTTCCCCCATTCCCACCTTTATACCCTCCTCGAGTCAGGCCAGCTGCCGCAAACCCTCTCGCTGCATATGAACCCGCACCCCTACCTCTTCCTCTCATCGTTCCACGCCCTGCACCCTCTCTTGTCTCCTTATCCGTCGCCTGCATGACTTGAGGAACAATATCGTTGAGTTTCTACAATTTATCAGCACACATGTTAAGCCCCTGTAAAGCTGGTGCAAACGCACCTCCGCATGTTTTTCTATCCCTGTCCTCATCGATTCCTCATTTTCAAAGTCCACATACGCAATCTTAGCACGATGTGCGAAATGCGGGTTCGCCGGTGGCCAATGAATCTTCATAATCTACGCCACTCATGAGCACTTTTATCCAAACACGCGGGTGAAGAACAACTCACCTTATTCCCTACCTCCCCAAAGAACTCTTTCACCTCCGCATCCGTCGCAGTGAACCCGTTGGGCATGCGCATAAAGATCGTCCACGGGTGTCTCGGCGGCTTGCCCGTCTTGGGCGTGCGCACGCCCGAGCTTCCCGTCTCCGTCACGGGCGACTTGGGTCCTGAATCCGACGACAGAGTCACACCGGACCCACTGTCGGGCAATGCAGGGGCAGTCGTACTCTGTGGCGTACTAGTTTCCTTGTCATCCTTTTTATCCTTGTCATCTTTCTTCTCCTTCTCCTTCTCCTTCTCCTTCTCAGCCTTCTCCCGCTCTTTTCTCTCCTTTTTTTCCTTCTTCTTGGCCTTTTCACGCTCCGCTTTTTCAGCTGAAGCATTTGCATTCGTGCCATTCACCTTGACCGTGGGACTGCCTTTGTCCGGAGTAGCCGAAGCGGGGGGAGGCGGGCTTCGTGCTACATCAGGAATCACGACAGGCGCGGGCGTGGGTGTCGTTGTCGGAGCTTGGCTCATATTGGAGGGGGGAAGCGTGGCATTGGGTTGGCTGGGCGTCTGCGCTGTCGTTGCGGTGCGTCTGTACGCAAAGTTGAAGCCTAGATGACCGTTAATAAAAGAGCATGTTGAAGCAACACTCAAAGACACACCCTGGCTTCTAAGATCAGCGCTAATTCTACCCTCTTTGATGTCCAGTACAAGCGATCCGTATGCGGCATCGCAAAGATTCCAATTCCAACAGTTCTTCCACGCAGGCTCCTCGTTTGCCGAAGGAGACGGCGCTGGAGGCACTCGTTCGACAACACTCAAAGCCTTGTCCATGAGGATCTTTTGATGGTCATCCATAACAGCCTCAACTTGAGGTCTGACAGACTCCCAGACCCTATCAAAGCCCTGCTTGCCAACTATGATCTTGTGACGGAAACCTTCATAGTCACCCTGTACACTAAACTCGTTGTACGAAGTTGCATAGCGGAAATGAAGACCAGCAGAGACTGTGATGTCTGCTTTGAGGACGAGTGCAAGTTGAGCAATGATGCCCTCGCGACCAGGGCTAGCATGTGTAACGAGGACACGTGTCTCTGTGTTATCATAGACGCGTTGTGCGGTATCTACGAGCTCGCCAATCTGCAGGGCAGTAGTCCACATGGTACCCTGACCGCCGGCAATAGTAGCGTGGCCGTCACCATTGTCAAACATCTTGTGGGGAACGAGAGCACCACCAAGACCCAGAAGACGAAGCTTTACACCGCCGAGTTCGATGCAACGCGTGGTTGCTTCGTCGAGGACATGAAGGTTGTGAATGGCATAAGTACCCTGACGGAACTTTTCAAGAATGCGTACATCCTCGCATGCACCCCAGACAGTGTATACAGGGACGCGAAGCTCGATTTGACCAGAAAGAAGAAGAGGAAACTCGGAGAGCAAGGAAATGTTGACGACGCTTCGAATAGCGTCTATTGACTGGGAATTGAGATCTTCACGCTGAGCCGATGGGATGAAGGGAGTATAGGAAGCGAGGTGGCGAAGAGTGCGATCGTTTATGCCGTTTGACTCAAGGCTGGTAGCATCTGTGTGGGGGATGTGAGCGGTATTGAAAACGACGAGTCAAGACGGACCAAAGAAACCAAAGTCGCCAGTGTGTATGATGGCGACTGCATTGTGGTCGCGAGCAAAGTCGTTGAGGAGAGATAGATGGCCACGAATGTCAGCGATGCAGAGGATGCGGCCGTGGTGGGTGTCGAGGACGGCGGACTGGGTGTTGAGGAGACGAGGGAGCGGGGAACGAGTGGGCGGACGTGAGGCCATCGAGGTGAAAACCAACAGTCCTCGGAAATTCCCGACCTGTCATGCTCCCGGACTCGCTCCTCGCCGCGCACGTCAGCGTCCCCGCCCCTTTCGCCGTCGTCTACGCCCGCTTCGTCCCTCGCGCTCTTTCGCTGGCCCCCCATCTCCTCATCGACCGTGCACGCAGGCTCCTCCTCCCTCACTCTGGCCTCATTGATGCCTTCCTCACCAGTGTCCACATCGCTCACAGTCCTTTCATGTATGTCTTTGCTGTCACTGCCGTCGACGCCACTCTCGACGCCACTCAAAGGCTTGCCCAGCTCCAGCTAGACGGCCTCGCATGTATGCCTGCTGCACTTTATCACGTCTAACCCTAACCCTACCCCACAGCCGACGAACCAGCCTACTTCACCTTTGATCATCTTTATCCTTGCTCTCCTGCTTGCTCTCTGCTACCCAAACCATGTTCATCGTGTACAAGTACATCTCCACGCGCTCTTCTTCCACGTAGGCCTCTCCGTCAAGTCTACAGTCATTTTCTGGAGGCTGTTCGCGTCCGCTTGATCGACGATATCGCACAATCTGCGTCCCACTCACGTCCTTTCCGGCCAGTCACACGCCTAAAGGGGGGTTTCCTTCTAGGCCCACCGTCCTCTCATAATAATGAATGGTGTTCAACTTGGGAATACCGTGTCCAATCAAGGTATTTCTATTTCCATCTTCATTCTGACCGTCACATGACGCCCCCAATAGACCCCTGCTATTTTGCCAGCTCCAAATCCATCTATGTAGGTCTGGGTTAATTATACATCCCCTCCTCCATCCCACAAATTTTCTCCCATTATTATACTCCCTTCCCGTTTCTCCTGGGACACCAATCACATTGCTGCCCCATGCCACGTCCGCCTTCTTCTTGACACACTACAACGGACCAACCTCTGCACTTACCAAACAATTTGAAGAGTCGCTACAGGGTCTAGGTGTAGGAAGCTGGTCATCCACTTCCGAACCTTCCTACATAATTGCGTGGATAAACGTCGAAAACAAGCAAGGCGAGGACAAGGGTATCGTCCTCATATATCCCACAGCCCTCTGCTTATCGTTTATACCCTCTTCCATACCCTCACGTCCCCCACTGGAGCACATACCCTCCCTCCCCACCGCCCTCCAACCCTCACCTCAGATGTCTGCTCAGCCTCCTCCGAGCTCAATATTTTTTCCCGCATCACAGACACCATACCCCCCTCTTCCCATCGCGTATTCCCAGCCCAAGCCTGTCCTCCCAAGTTCCCCTACTTCAAATTCTGTCCGTGCCTTTCGTGCTCTCACCCTCTCCAAATCCAAAGACATCCGCCAGGTGGCGGCAGAAGTGGCGGCGTACGTCGACGCCGTCGCACGAGACCGAGAGAAGGAACGTGAGCGGCTCAAACGCGAACGAGAAAATAACAATAACCCGTCGACCTCTCCGAAATTCGCGCGTTCCGCAACCACCTCTGCGACAACAAACCAGCCACCATCAATTCCAGTATCAGCTCCTCTTTTAACAACGCCACTTTCCCTCGCGTCACAACAACCTGTCGCGGGTCCAAGTCATCCTCCACCGCCGAATTTTTACCCATCGCCACCACAAGCCGACCCCACTCCACACACCGGCCCAACTTCTCCCCCAGCCCCGTCCACCTCCACCCTCGAGCCAGTCCCAACATCCTCAGAACCTTCTTCCGCACCCGTTGTCCTTCCGCCTCCCCAGTCAACCTTTGACCCATTCGGCACAACAGATACGTCCTGGGAAATGCAACCACAACCCTACCTCGGCATGAACATGGACATGGAAATGGACATGGATTTTGATATAGGCATGGACATGGACATGAACATGTCCCCCTTTGACGTCAATACCTCCCGCGACGCCACTTTCGGCGGTACAAGTCACACCGGCGACACCGGCAGTGGCAGCGGGCTCGACTTTGACGACGCCGCGTTCACGGACGACGACTTCAGCTTCTTCGACCGGCCTTCGGCACCCACCGTCTCCGTTCCCCTTTCCCGAACCATGCCAATCGCGACAACCACAATTCCCACCCCCGCCACTGCCCGAACTCCCCTGAGCCTCGGTGCTTCCTCTCCTCTTTTTTCAACTGACATACCTTCCGTACATCCACACAACGCCTCTGCGGTCCCTTGGGTATCCACCTCTGGTGCAACGCACACCACTACACCTGCTGTTCCAGATCTCCTCCCGCCTTCCCCAGGACCAACACCACCAAGCCACTCGGCCCCTACCACTCCCACTGCAACAGTTCACCTTGAACCTTTTATCGGCTCCAACTCAACCTTCGACCCCATCCCATTTTCCGATTATCACCGCCTCCTCGACGGTAAATACGCCGTTGGCAAATTCTCCTTATCTATCACACCACAATACCCCGATTTTCGTGCCGAGACTGCAGGTACAAGTAAAGTAGGATGGCGCAAGGACTACATGGCAGCGACCGACCCCCGAATCGGCGTCGTGCGTAAACTCATCGGTGTAAAACGCAAACTGGCATTTGAACAAGGTGGGATGGTCGCCAAAAGCCCTACCACGACTTCTTCTCCTTCTTGGGTGGATGACTGGTCCTCCCCAGTTTCCACTCCCGACGCCGATAACGATTCCGACTCTACCTCTTCTACCTCCTCTCGCTCTCCAAGTCCAAGTCCAAGTTCAAGTCCACCCCACTCCCGTCCAATGACTCCGCCCCCAACCTATCTCCCTCTTGGACCCACTCTCCTCTCAACCCACTTCACCCATTCATCACTCCTCCCACTCAGCACACCCCTCCGCCGTCCATCCTCTCCTCTCCCTCTCCCCTCTTCCCTTCCCCACATCCATATCGCCGCATCGGCTCTGACGCCTGTCTCGCCCGCTGCGACACTGGGCCAATCCAAGTCCCTTGAAGCGGCCGCGGTAATGGTAGCGACAGAGGTCGTGGAAAACCCTCCTTGGGCTGATGCGTGGCGTGCTAGCACGCTGGTCGGTGAGCGTGCGCGGGGGGAAGTGTGGCTTGCTGATGCGTGTGCTATCTCACAGCTTCTTGGGAGTGTTCCGGGCTTGCAGGGGTTCATGACTTTGGGATCACTCTTCTGTGACGCGGGCTCAGAGCGGAGTGAGAAGGAGATGGGGAATGAGAAGAAGAAGGAGGCTGAAGAAGGGAAGGACAAGCTAAGAATGTTCGAAGCGCCGATGATAGCGATTGGGAAGGGAGATGCAGTGGTACAGGTCTTGCCTCCTGCTCTCAGATTTTGGGAGAAGCTTGGGTTGGGACCGAAGGGAGGAGCAAAGGATGGGACAGTGTTTGTTCTGTTTGAAGATGTTGGGGAGCAGAGGATGCAGCAGGTCGAGGCATGGTTGGAGAGTGTTGCTTCTGATTATGAGGTAAGTTCAGTCATTTTCCATTTTCAATACTTGTTAAATGGTTCTAGGGACGGCATCTGGGCACTCTAGTGCCTGGCAAGAACCCTGCCAGTCCGAGAGATGGGTTGTTACCCTTACGGTTTGATTCCTCGTTCCGCAAGACGTTAGGTACGTACAGTTGGATCGCAACATACCCAGCCTTGTAACACTTCCTTGATAGTTTCCCTTATCACAAGCCTCCCCGCATCTCAATTGAACATTTTCTTTATTGTCATTCCAATGCCCACACTGACACTCGCATCCCCAACCCTTCGACAAATATTCTCCGCCGTCACAAAAGCCTCAAAAACCTACTCCGAAGCTCAAATACACTTTCAATTCGTCCCAGAACAACTCCTTCATGACACCTTCACCAACCCCGCCTTCGATCACTCTACCTCCGATATATGTTTGTCAATCTACAACCGGATTCTCGTACCAGTTGACCGCTTGATGTCCCGCTCATTCGAGCACAGTGTGCGCGTGCGAAAATATTTTCAGCAGCCAGCATTGACGCTTGCAAGGCCGATCTATAGCAAGGTGACGTTTGTGCGTGCAGCGCATGCGTCTCTTGACGTCATGGACCACAATACGTTCTTACATGTCGGGTACCAGGTTAGTCGGTGTGGTAAATGGATCCTGGCAGCATGTGTGGACCAGCGTGGTGAGGCGCATGATTTGGGTGTGTGGTTGATGCAGAGCCCTAGTGAGGGTGATACAGGGGATGGTTCGGGTGAAGTGTCTCTCGTCCAGAGGGTCTGGGAGTTTGCAATTCAATTTGCGAAGAAAGCGGATGTGGAGTGGAGAATGGTATTTTCAAAGCTAGGAGCGATTGGAGAGAATGAACTGGATGGTATGTATTGAAGCGTCCCTCGGTGTGCTGTCGGGCTCATGATGCATGCCTCTTTTAGCCTGGATTAGCTGGATCGATAGTAACTCACGAGGCCTGCGTATTCCGAGCTTCACTCTTCTCTCTGCTGAGCCGGATACTCCTTGGACTTTCATTTCAACCCGACCTCAGACTCCTCCTACCCTCAAGTCGCCTCTGACAAAGGTCCAAAATCTTTCTCGATCCTCTTCAAGTGCCAAGGTGCAGCCACAAAACATATTCACCGACATTACAACGACCGTCTTCGCAACGTCTCCCTACAATCATCTTCCTCAATCTTATCCTCCCTCTTTTGCTGAACTTGGCATCTTTCTTTCCCATGTTCCCGAAGACGTCGGACAATCAAGCACCTCTGGGTCTGATCAATCTCCTCCTTTGTCTCTGCCTCACCTACTTCCTCTCCTCCCTCAATCCTCCACAACACTGATCTGCGTTCCCGCTATGCCTTCTCCTACTTCAATTTCAATGTTACACCTTCATTTACTTCATAGTATCCGCCTTCCTGGTTTCGCATCTTCCGAACAAGACATCTCTTCTCTGCACACGGCAATCACACACAATTTCCACGAGCTCGCCGTCCTTGCTCGCGCCCGCTGGCGTCTTAACGTTAACCCGATACTGCCATTCCATCTTGCTGCCGTGGAGGCAATGCGAATAGCTCTTAGCCGTGATCAATATGGTATAGACATCGCCGATAACGCTTGAGACAGGTATCTCAACTGAATATCTTTCGTCTGAATATTGGATACACAAATGCATCTAATCAGCCCGCCGTCATTGGTAACTCATTCACAATGTATGTCATTGTACAAGTATATTTCATCGTTGCAGCATCCCTTTTATTCTTTCTGCCGATACTTTTGTTGGAGCTTTGCGTCAATCATTGGAATCTTGACGTTGTAGTTGTATCTTTGTCCGCACGAACCAGAATATACATAATGTCCGGTGAGAAAGGATGTCGACGTCAGCACGATCCGAACTTTAGCATGATGAAGTTGGCTATAACTATGTAATACCTTAGAGCTAATGTGGAAATCGTATGCGGGGTGTGTGTGCAATGGACCAAAACGTTTCCAAATTCAGATTGATCACGGATTTAGATTGATCTAACATTTTACAAGAACCAGAAACTAGCTCCCTGTATGTTTTTCTTTCCCACTGGACTCTACCTAAGCTGCAAACGTTTAAAAGTTTAAACTTTTAGGCTTTGGCGTGAGACTTCAAGGTCCGATGCAACCGCAACCGATCCGCTGACGACTCCTGTATCTAAGCTTGGAGAGCTTTGGTGAGGCTTCAAGGTCTGATGCAACCACATCCTCTCCGCCGGGGACTCCTGTATATAAGCTTGGAGAGGATTGTGATGTTCACCGAGACGAAGAATATTCCTCTGCTGCTACACCGCTCGGTACGACGGGCCAATCTACGCTTACGAATTTCTCCGGTCAATTGATCATTTTCTCGGAAAAGCTGGTCGACTTTGACCAAAGGACCGTCTTCGCTGACTGTAGACACCCTTAAGGCTACTTTCCCTTACGTATGGCTGCGAAACTCCTGCCAATCTCCCCAGTGCATCCATCCTACTACAAGTCACAAACTACACAAATCATCTGATATACCGTTGGATGTGAAGCCAATCGAAGGCGGTGTTCGTCTTCTGGATGATGGAATTGCCATCGAGTGGACAGATGGTCACAAAGCTCATTTTTCTATCTCATTCCTCGAATGCCACGCCTCTCCGACAAAGCCGGGAGGCTTCAAGGGTCCGATGCAACCGCAACCAGCCAGTCCGCCGGCGACTCCTGTATTTAAGATTGGAGAGCTTTGTCGTGAGACTTCAAGGTCCGATGCAACCACAACCGGTCTGACGGCGACTCCTGTATTTAAGCTGGGAGAGCTCGAGCTTGTGAATGTTCACCATAACGATGAATATTCCTCTGCTGCTACACCGCTCGTTACGACAGGCCAATCTACACTTGCGAATTTCTTCAGTAAATCGATCATTTTCTCAGCAAAGCTGGTCGACTTTGACCAAAGGACCGTCTTCCCTGACTGTAGACGCCCTTAAGGCTACTTTCCCCCACGTATGGCTGCGAGACTCTTGCCAATCTCCCCAGTGCATCCATCCTACTACAAGTCACAAACTACACAAATCATCTGATATACCGTTGGATGTGAAGCCAATCGAAGGCGGTGTTCGTCTTTTGGAT